>VANL01000754.1:0-24366 GCA_006352455.1 Brachionus sp. 'Tiscar'
TTTAACACGTCTTTCATATGGCATCTACCTTTTAATCCTATTATATGTCTTAGTAGATTATTCTGTGAGGTATTTAGAGCCTCTTTTGTTTTTTTCCTAAAGTTGTAGTTTATAATATAATATATAATTTTTATGTATATTTGACACTTAATTTATAATTATTTCATCGGATTTAATAGTTAAAATTGCATTTTTCAATTTAAAAATTTTAAGCCATTACTAAAATACAAATCAAATAGAATAAAGTTAATATTCTATTGTATTTTACAGAACGAATTTCAGACCAAACTAGCAACACTTAATTATTAAAGTTAAGTAATTATCAGCTAACTGTGATTAGTGTTAATGGTGGAAATAGAATTTCCAAAAGTTGATAATGGCTATTCTGATTTTTTTCATTTAATCTAAAAATATTTATCTCAAACTAAATTTTTATCAAATTTTCAGACAAAAAACCATCAAGACTCAAAATACCAAATTTTTGTTGTCCAGCCACCATCACTTAAATTCCCTGAAACTACAAGCAATGTCTTTGTTTACGAACATTTTTGAGGAAGCAAAATAATCATTTGTTCTTTAGTTATATGGTTCCAATTAAGAAATTTTACATGTTGAAAAACAAGCTGGTCAAGGTCTTCAAGAAAAAGTTTTTATTTAATATATTTCTAAAAAAAAAATTTAATATCTTTATGTCTTACGAAATTAACGCATGAAAAAAACTAGTGCGTCTAAACTTTTGTTCAATACTGTATAGCAGTCAATAAAACCTTACCTTACTGAAATAATTTAATTATAAAAAAAAGCTTTGCCTCAGCTTTGGTTCATAAAATATCACTTCAAGCTTATTTATTCATTTGTAAATAAATTTGTAAGCGTTTCAATTTAAGATAAAAATTCATAAAAATTTATTTAAAAAATGCAAATTAAAAGACATAAAAATTTTAGAAATTCTAAAATTTAGCAAAGAACTTGGTTCTTTATTTGTATCTGTAATACTTGACCAATTGAATGTTTATTTTTAAATTAAATAATCAATAAAATTTTAAAAAATGACCAAGATCAACCATGTTTCTAAGCCACTTTTAGAATTTCATAATGGCAAATGAATTTAAAAACTATTCATTTAGTTAAACCGGGACACAAAAATTATAAACAAAGATTTACACTTAGTTAACAATCGCTGTTTTTCGCCCAGAAAATAAAGCAATTTTTCTCTAAGTTTTATTCTATTCATGGTAACACACTTGAATAATCATGCTCGTTTATGCTGGATTTTTTGGACTCAGATACTCCAAGCACGCTGGTCAATGAATTTTTTATTTGATTGATAAAAAACCTATCTGAATTAGTGTAAAATTCGGGCTCGTTTCTCTGAGGAGAACTGTTCAAACTTGAAAATGGGCTCATTGCCGGACTAGAATACCCAGACTTTGACTTTGATTCTTGATTCATTATTAGCTTATACAAAGTAGAAGTTGGTACATCACTCGGTTTAAAAGACAAATGATCATAATTGAAAGAAATTCGAAACAAAGATTTCAAAGTGGACAGCTCGGACTGAAGCGATTCTAGTTGATTATTCAATTGAATATTTTCAAGTTTAAGCTCTTTAACCACAGTAGCGCATTCTTGCGTCAATGCCCGGCTCTTGGCGCGGCTTCGACGCACTGAGTCATTATTGCGCTTTCGTTTGTCCAAGTAGTCTTCTCGTTCGTCAGAGCTAGAGCTTCTGGTTGACGCGTCTGCATGACGCACTGATTTTTGAATCAAATAAGAATTATTCGGTTGAAAAAATGAGTACAGAAAAGTCTTCAATTTCATGTTCATTGTCTTAAAATAAGAATTTTATAAAAATATTTTGTCTATTTTAAAAAAGATGAATTATGAAGTACCATTTTGTCAGAGTTTAAATTATCCTATTCTTTGTTCTGATTTAAAATTTCTAAATTAATTTTAGATATAAATGATATGGCGTGTCAGAAAACGTGCAGTCTTAGAACGAGAATTGTGTAATATTGTTTAGAAAATAGAAGATTATTACGAAATATAAAGCTATTATATAAAATAGAAGCTTTTAGATTGAACTTATTTAATAGGCTTGAAAAGACTATAAACATTTTTCAAATTATGATACGTAAGACAACGTGAATGCTTAGCTAATCATTTGATTTTAGAGTTGCATTTAAAAACTGAATTTGGTAAAAAAAAATTAATATTTAAATAAAAATATGGTGAAAATTTTCATCATTACTAAGCAAATTCAGGTTTGAAAAGTTTTATGAAAAAATATGAGAATTTAATTTCGTAATTTATTTTTAAACAAAAACTTTCGATTTTTTATTAAAATGAAAAAATAATTTTTAAATTTTAGATCTATAGAAAATTTGTTTTGAGTCAAACTTACCATTAGTTTATGACTATATGAAAATTTAAATTTAATTAAATAACTCATTTTGATAATTTATTATAAAATATAAATTATTATTATAAATGCTTATTTAAAGCGTTATTTTTCTACTAATACCGCAATTAGGATTCATAAAAACACATAAAAATTAAAAATAAAAAAAACTAAATTATTTCAGCACATCAAAATTTTGAAATAATTTAATTTTTAATATGAATATTAAGGTTTTAGGAAATTTAATACAATAGAACAGAACAAAATGTTTAAAATTCTTAAAACTTTTTTTCTTTAAAAATCAAAAATAAGTTCTGTAAATACAACATGATGCAACATTCGTAGTTGCATTATTAAGAACATTCTGGTAAAACTCTCCAAATTTAGCACAATTTAAATTTGGAAAAATTTTGCACACCATTAGCATACTTTAACTATTGATGCAACTAAGTAAGTTGCACTATATTGCATTTACAGAGATAAGAAAAATCTTTAGATAAAAACGATTTTCTTTATTAAATAGAGAATAAATAGTCTTGTTTGCACTCAATTTTAATCTCCATTTTTTTTTCCATTCGAAAATTTTATCTTAGACCATTTTGTAGTTTAATTCTAATGTAGTTATTATTTTTAGAGATGACCCCAGTTGACGATTTATAATATGTTGACGTTAAAGTCCTAATTTTTTTTTTAGGTCTTTTAAAAATTTTTTTTGTAAATATATATGCTTAAAATTTGATTTTAAAAAACAAAAGAATATGATTTAAGTGAACCTGTAATCATTTTTCAATGATTTTTTGATCAAAAGTTATAAAATAAAAAAAAACGGACGGTTTTTTAATCAATCCAATTGCTTTAAGTTTTATAATAATTAATGTTAAATAATAATTTTCTTACTTCTCATAAATATACAAACATCGGTAAATCTTAGATCAGATTTTATTATATAAAATAAATAGATTTTGTTTACAAAAAATTTCTTTGAATTTTAGCTAATTTTTTTATACAGCTTAATATAATTTTAAAAATAAATAGAACTAAAAAAGCACAAAATTATTTTAATTGACAAAAAATTATTTTTCGAACATTTGAATCTCGGGATATGGTAATGACTCTCTTTCTCGACGAGTGTTTCGCTTTGTTTGTCTAACTTTTTTTTATTCTGTTTTAAACTTATCATTGTTTCACTTTTGCTTGGGCTCTAAAAGCCTGTTACTAGACTCCTTTGTCATATTACACTCACTTCGACTTATACTCGGTTCAGTGCTCAAAGCATTTTGATCACACATATTTTCGTTTTTTAGAAGTATATTCACTTGTAATTCTTCTTTGCACATCATTTATTCAATTATTATTTATTCATTTAATATTTGAATTTAATTTGAAAAAAAAATTTAAATTAATAAAAAAGTAAAAAATCATAAAATTAAATTCAGTATAATTATATTTTTATATAAAGCAAACCATTTAATTGATCATATAAGTTTAAGAAAATATGGAGATTTAGATTCAAATTAAAAAAAAAATATTTCAATATTATTCTTAGGTTTTAACAAATCTTAAATTTTTATTTTTAAATTGATGAATAAATTTCAATAAATAAATTTAATATTTTTTCATCTGGGCGGTCAAATTCATTATATGCTTGAATTTCATCAAGTTGAAAATAGAGCTCATAGGAGTAAATTTTTTTTCTTTTTAAAGACTTCAATCTCTCAGCTATGAAACATTTTTGTATCAATTGTCCATTTTGTTGGCAATTTCTGCATATAGATTCATAAAATAGACTTTTTGCTCCTGTATGACTTTCATCATACCATAAATAGAATTTTGGCTTTAGATCTACAATTAAAACAACACATCTTAATCCGTAAAAGTGGCCAGACAAACCTTCAATAAATTTTACTGCCTCATTAGGAAAAATATTTTCACTCTTTTAACTCCATTTTCAATAATGGTATTCAATTATCTTAGGAGTCAGTCCTTATAATATTCCTAAGAATTTGTTCAATTTCAATTTCAAGTCCATCAATTCGAAAAAAAAATTTGAGCAACTCGTTTTTGAAATTACTAGGTTATGAATACAAATTAAAATAGTTTGAAGATCCAAGTCAATAAAAATAAATAGAAAATTCAAGCAGACTTGTTTATACAAAGGCACTGGTATAAGCAACATTTATACAGGACGAATTAATCTATTTGTCTATATCAACACCTTGGAAAACAACCTTTTACCATCTGTTGAACTGCTATTTGAGCCAGACGACCCTTGAATTTTTCAGCAAGATGGCGCTTCGGTACATACTGCCCACTCAGTAAAAGACTGGTTGAAAGAACAGAACATTGAAGTTCTACCATGGTGTGTCCGTCCACCGTGGTCATACATGGATGCTAAAATGGTAAACACAAAGGTAACCTCTATCGAGCATTTAAAAGAGGTTTTACACAAAGAGTGGTTAAAGATTTCGACTGAGTACGTACAAAAGTTGATTGAATCTATGCCAAAAAGAGTTTTTTCTTTTGTATTTTTTTTTGGGATTTTTTTTTTCACTTAATTTTTTTTTTTGATATTATGATCTTGGATTGATGACAAATAAAAATTTGAAAAAAAAACCGCTTTTTTTTATTTTCCCGCCTATTATTTATGCAAAAACAATTCTTTTGTTAACGAAAAAAAAAGATTTCTAAACTTTTGCAACATACTGTAAGTCACAGTTTTAAGTCTAATTTACAAAAAATTAAGTCAAAGTTATGACTTGACTTGACTTAAGACTTGTGTCTTAAAAACAAGTTTGAATTCAAGTAATTAATTTTATTCAAGTTTATTAATTGATTTTATTAATTGAATTCAAGTAACAAAAAAAAATTCAAAATTCAACAACAATCAATCTTGAATTTCTGATAAAGCTAGATTCGAAAAAGTTTTTAAAAATAATAAATAATATATATTCAAATCATCACTGGAAAAATGTAAAGAAAATTATATGAAAAATCAGATTTCATTTGAAAATAGAAAATTACCATGGTAACTGACATTATTCAGAATATTTTGACTTTGTGAAAAATTTCGAAATTTAAAATAAATTTAGTTTAAACAAGCTTAGCTAGACTTATTAAAAGCTGAAAATGAGCGAGGGCTTATCAACAATAAATGGACCAATTCCACCTCATCCAATGTTTTTGAAAGAAACTCCTACTCCAAGTTTATCTGCTCGAAGCAATGACTTATGCATAGGACCATCCAAAATAACAGGCCCTATCGTCTCTGATTTTTCAGTAACTGATAAGGGGTAGCAATTTTAAAATAATACAAATTTTTTTAAATCCATTTAATTATTTAGGCCTGTGGATTATTCTATTAATCCAAGAGTAAGAGGCGGAGGCAAAGCCAATTTTTTAGCAAATAAAAATGGAACTGGGGTTGGAATGCTAATCGAACTCCAGGGCCGATCTATTTCTCCAAAAGCATTCAAAATAAGAGAAAAGCCAAAAAACTACATGGCTTCTAATACACACAAAATTAAAGAAATAATGAAACGAGCCAAAGAAAGAGAGGCACAGAAAGAGTTTAAGTTGGCAGAAAAAAATGCTCCTATTAAAGTCACCGAGAAATATAAAGACGTACAGTCTAAAGTCAAAGAAATGCTACAAGTGACTAAAATTTGAAAAAAAAATTTTTTTTTTTCATTTTTCTAAACAGAAGGAACCATTGGCACCAAGAGATGTGAACAAAGATTTTCTAAGAGCTCATTCAAAAACAGGCCAAATTAGTCGGCCTCAGTCTGCTCGACCATCAACAGCTGGCTCTACGAAGACAACAAAGTCAGAATGTTCTAAAGATGACATTGATTTTGTGAGACAAAACCGTCAACTAGCCAAAGAACCCCGAATGAGAAGGGCTCCAAGTGTCGAAATGCTTAAGAGTGTACATGAAAAACTCAATAAAGACATGGAAAAATATAATGAAAAAATAAAAGGAAAAATTCCTCATTAGTAATTTTTTTAAAACTTTTTTAATTTTTTAATTAAATTTTTTTTAAAGCTTAGAGCAAAGAAAAGAATATATAAAAAAAGCTTCTGATGAATATGTTAAAAATTTGCCAGATCCCGAACAGCCACCAGGACATAGAAAATTGTCCGACCAAGAGCGAATAAGCACTCTAAATTTATTGCAAGAAAGTAAACCAGTTTTATTTGATTTTATTTTTTAAATTAATTTTTTTTTCTAAAGCTCATAAAAAACTATTGGCCGAGTTGAACAGTTTGCCGATTAGAAACGACACTTTTAGGATTCAGACAACCAAAAGCGAGATGGAAAAAAGACTAATTGAGCTCGATGAAGCCATTAAAATATTTTCTAAACCAAAAGTTTTTGTCAAAATTGAATAAAACTAGTTGTTTTTTTTTATTCTTCAAAATGTTTAAATATTCATATCTAAAATTTAAATAAATCTTATACATTTTATTAAACTCAAGATAAATTGCTCAATCATTGTCTTAAGATATGATTTTTTTCATTATTTATAATTTATTATGTTCAGAGTATTTTTTAACTACTTGAAAATCAATAACAATTAATTAAACAAAATTTATGTTAAATTTTAAAAAAAAAGATATTGCTTGACATTTAGTTTCATTTTTTAAATTTAATTTTCGTTTTAATTAAATGTTTATTTTTTGTTTGAATGGAAAGAGTTTCTTTTGTGGATAAGAAAAAATTAGTTTTGCCCAAAAAAAAATGTTATATATTTTTTGGCTTAAAGACATTAGAATCTAGTTCGAAAATTTAAAATAAAATAAAATTTAAAATTTCTTTATTAAAAATAAAAGATAAATTGATTTAGGTTGCGATCAAATTTTGCATTTATTATTAATGAGCGCACAAGAGCACGTTTGATAAAACTTGAAATTATATAACTGATTTGTAGAAAAATTTAATTTTTTAATCTCTAAGTGATCACATCGTGTACATATTAATAAAACATTCTTTCAATTTCCAAATTAAATTAAATTTATGCGCGTTGAAAACGTGACGTTTTCCAAATCTCGTCTTTTTTTAAAAGCGTGTATTTCAAAAATCATTTTTTCAAAAGCATTTATTTCTAGTTGAGATTATTTTTCACTTGAATGAATTTTAAAAATTTTATTAAATTGCCAAAAAAAAAATAATAATAAGCTAAAATAATCTACTAGAAAATTAGTCATCTGTTTTATTTTAGATAACAATTCTAAATATTTTACTTTAACAAAAATAAAAGTTTTCTTAACCAAAATTTTGTTTTTATTTCTATTTTATTTTTCACTTTGGCCTTAAACATAAGTTTTTTGTTTTCAATAAAATGTCAAATTTTGCTACTATTTTTTTTTTGGTCTGTAAAAAATTTTAATAAACCTTTATTTTTTCTTAAAATGCTATCTTAAAATAATTTATGACAATTAATTTTGCATTTTTTTTTTTTTAATTTTTTTAAGCTAGAATTTAAAATGAGCGACATTTTGTATAATTAAGGTGATAAACATCAAGGCTTTGTTGCTATAAACTTCTAGGCAACGAGACGCTCAAAATTATTCAAAAGATTACTTTATATCTATCAAACTTTTCTCTCTTTATCTAATCAAAATTTTCAATTTATGAAATTGAAAAAAAATTGATTTTTTTAGTTAATTTTTATTATTAAATAAAAAAAAAACGTAATTAGATTATGAAATGTGATTTTTTGTTTTTGAACAAATAAAAAAAATTGCACGAATTCAACAAATGATAGAATATTTTTTACTTGTTGAACAAAAAAACTAAACTCTGATAAAACGTATCATATTTAGAAATTTTCTATTTTCAAAGCTATATTTCAAAGCATATAAACGAAAATAAATTTTTTTTAAAAGCAGACAAGTTTATCTAGACTCAATAATGCAAGACATTAGCCACAACAACTCGTTCTCGCTGTCATCCATCGACGAGAACGACCTTAGCCAGAACGACAACGAGAAACGAAGGTATGGCATATTCTCAAACCCCAAAGAAGCACTGCAACGTCTTTTCTTTGGATACCACAATAAGACTAAGCGAACACTGTCCGAAGAGGCTGAGTGTGGAGACGAGGTTTCAGTGTGTACCTGGATCAAGAACGATGGTGTAGATCCCAATGACGTGGACGCATATGGCTACACTCCGCTCTTGAACGCCACTGTGGTGGGGCGCGTGAATGCGGTCATTGAACTGATAAAAAATGGCGCTGATGTAAACAAACCTGGTCCTTATGGATTTACGCCTCTTCACGGCGCGGCTCAAGTAAGACAAAAAAATGGTCATGTTGTTTTTTTTTACTTTTTTTATCAAAAGAATGGTCATAGTGAAATAGCATGTATTTTACTGAAGAATGGCGCAAATATCAATGCTCAGAACGATGATTTGGACACACCGATGCATTTGGCCATCAAATCGCAACAAATCGAGCTGGTTCTTTTGTTGCTGAAAAATGGTGGTAATCCTAAAATAGTCGGCTTTCATGGAAAAGATTGTGTTCAATGTGCAGTCGATTGTGGTCTTTTGGATGTGGCACAAACTTTGGAAAACTTTAATCCCAACTTGGATTGTAACAATAATTCGGGCTGTACCTTTAAACAATAGAAATTGCTTAAAAAAATATAAATAATTAAGTTTTTTGGTATTTAATTTAAAATTCTTGTCTATTTTACAAGACACGCTGAATACATTGTCTCAAAATGTGTCCCATACATCTAAGAGCTATTCTACGGTCAAATTAATAAACCAACTGTTACCGGTTTTATCAAAATTATCTTAGCTAAGTTTTTGTTGTTTAGTTAACTTTATAGACAATTTAGTGAAAAAAAAATAATGTAAATATTTTTTTTTTTTTTAATTTTAGAAAATTATAATTATTTTTAATTTATTGTTAAAAATTAAATAAAGTTTTAGAAACAAATATTTATCTTCATTTAAAATCACTAATGCTAAATGATGGTTTGTCTTATTAATTAAAAATTATTATTTATTAATAGCTTACTTGATCATCGCAAGTTTATTTATCAATTGAATCCTTTTCCCAAAACAGGTGGATTTTTGTTAAAATTTTGGCCTTCAATTTTAAATGCTCAATGCTTTTAATCACAAACCTAAATATGTTCGTTTTAGTTTCTCATCAAAAAAAAGATTGAAGAAGCCTCTTTTTATAAAGACTGAAAACGAAGCTAAAAAATTAAAGCTAAGCTTTTTGAAAATTTTTATTGATTATGAAAAATGAACAATTTTCACTTTCGCTTCACGATTAATATATTACATTTTATTAGCTTAAAAATCGGGTGTGTTCAAAAATTTCAAAATCAGTGTTTTACTAAAGATTAAAAGTATTATAATACATAAATTACTTTAAAATTTAGAAAATTATAATTCAAAAATGAAAATATAACCTAAAAATTAAAAATTTTGATTATTTTTTTTTACATACTAAATGCTTAAAAATCTTAATTGACTGTGCCAGTGAAAAGAGTGACAATATTGTCGCAAGTCTTACTCTAGAAATTTTATTTACCTTTTTTGAAAAAATATTCCTCTTTCAATTAAAAAACAAATATGATTAATAAATTAGTATCTGTAAATATAAAATTACTGTTTTTTTTTGTCTCATTTGAAAATTGCTTCGAATTAAAAAAAATTTTAATTTAAAAAAAATCGACTCAAAAAACAAAAATCTTAGTGATTAAAGGATTTAATCATTTTCAGTCAATTGTCAGTATTTTTGTTGAAAAAATTCTTCAAGATTAAAAAAAGAGATGTATGGGAAAAATCAAAATTGTTTTCTGATTCATGGGAAACAAAAAAACAGAGAATATAAGAATATCGAGTAGAACCGAGTAATTTGTTTAATTTTTTTTAAGAGGATGTATATTATTTTCTCTTAATACTCGCGAGACACCCATTAATTACTAATTTCCGAATGCATGTTACTTTATGATTCCGTTTAATCCATAAATTAAAATGAATATAAAAAGGTATTTCAAAATTGTCTATGCTAAAAATAAATCTTGTTATAACAATTATTGAAATTTTATTTAAAAAACAAATTTAATTTTCTCTAAATATTTTCGAGTAATATAAAATATTTAATAGTTTAAAGATACATATTTAATTAATAAATTAATTAATTAGCTTTATTGTCCAAAATAAATCTAAATTAATATGATTACCTATTTTTTTTAAGCTTCTCTCCATTTTCCTCTTCATTCGCAGTCTAAATTGTTTAATTCGCTATTTTTTGAATTGTATTAACACTTGCTTTAGCACAAATCAAACAAAACAAACTAATTATTTTTTGAATAAAAAACCAACCATGTAATCATGGCAAATTAGTCCCCATTGATTCAAATTGGATTAATGGCGCATTTTAAAAAGGTAAAATCTAAATTTTTTTTTTTAGAATCATTCCATTTTTTTTCTCTAAATATGATCAAAAAGTGCTTAAGTTTAAATAATTTTATGAAGTCATTTTTCGAACAGAGAAGCTAGTTTGAGCTATGGAATCGAATAAAAAATACTTTAATTTTATAAAATTTATTAAATGTAGAAAAAGACAGCTTATTTTAATAGCGCTTTATTTTAGAAATCTTAAATTATAAAAATTAAGTAACTTATGTCAAATCTATTTTAAAAAAGAAAGCCAGTATTATCTTTAATCCCTGTCAAGTATTTATTAAATACTTAAACCTTTTCAAAAAATTATTATAACAAAATAAAAAATATCAATTAAAATCATTCTTTCTGAAAAAGCATTTTGTTTTTTTATTTTTTCAAATAATTAAAATAAAATATAATTTAAGCACTAGCACAAAATTGGTATTCTTCCAGAATAAGTATTTTTTTTAATCATCATTAGATCTTAATATCCTGAGTTAAGATTCTTGAATTAAGTATTCTAAAATTCCAGTTATAAAAAAATTATTTTTCTAAATTAAATCATAATCAACTGATGTTAGAGATAAAACAAGAAACTCAATTAAAAAACGAGTGATTTTTTTAAAATAAAATTTATTAATCAAAAATTTTTTTATTTATTTGTTTTTTTTACCGAGCAAAAGCTCCTTTTGATTAAAAAAAAATGTCAAAATTATTTATTGTATAATTTTAAGGAGTTAAAATATGTGAAGACAGTTATGCTTTGACGTGTTCAAGTGTTTTTTATAGTTGGGCGTTTATTTTCAAAAAATAATGCGTAAAAATAAATAAACATGAACTAGATTTGATCATTCTATCTCATAGGCTGTGAATGTCTATAGTAACCTTAGGTAAGGAAGAACAAATTTTTAATTAATAGATAAATCAAGCTTCACCTATCATTATTTAAATCAAACTGTGTACTAATTAAATTGTAATTACAACAGAGCGAAAAAATCATCAGCCCACTATATTTAAAAATTAATTTCTCTTGTTGTCATTTGAACGAAAAAAAATTCGATAGAAATTTTGTTTAGAGATAAAGTCTGTTTTTAAAAATTTTTTTTTTCAAATTTTTTTCTGTTAAAATAAAAAAATTGATTTTTTATTTTTTAATTGTTGCTTTAATTTTATCAAGTGGAAAATTTTCAATTGATTTAAATGACAAATTTAATTTCAATTGATAAAACAGGAAAGCAGCATGATCAAGCTACGTTTACATTCAAATAAAAATCGAGTTTTTATTTTCTAGTTTTGGAATTTGGTAGTGATTTTTTTTAATCTATTAAAAATTAATTTTTGGCAAATATTTAAGCAAAATTAAAAAAATAATAAAAAAAAAATTCGTGACAATAATACGAATTTTTTCCTATATGCTTCTGATCATTTACTTCATTTACACAATAATATAATAAATGCTTGTTGTATCCTTAATGTGATCTAAATTGTGCAAAATTAGTATAGATTTGTTTTTTTTTCTATTTTAAAATTTAAATCTTCCATAAACTCGAATTTTTCTTATTTAAAAGAACAATTAAAATTGCTGTAAATTTAGATAAATTTTTCTTTTTATTTCAAATGTATCACTTTTCAATTTTTGTTGCTATTTTAAAGAAAAATATTAGCAAGAAATTTAATTTTTTTTTATATTTTGATTTGATTTTTTTAGGAAAAAAATTTAATTATTTTCTTTGTTGTTCTACAGTCATTTGGACATTAAATTCTTTTATTATTGTTCATACTTAATATTAATTAAATTTCTAATTTTGCTCTAGAGAAAAATTGATTTGCTAGAAATTTTTTTGTCAAATTTTACCAGATTAGTTTTTGCTTTAATTAGTTTTTAACACCAAAATTTCTGCCATTTATTTATATTTAGCTAGGATGATTTAAAAAGAATTTAGAGGAAAAATCCTATTCTATCGTTGAATCTTGGAAACCTTAGAACAAGAAACTTAATTCTGTATTTATTTAAGATAATTATTCTAAAGCCATAAATCTAAAAATAAAATAGAGCTATTATTATTTTTAAAGAACTATTTTTGTAATAAAGTAATTTAGAAACGTCAATTTTTGTATTATTTTTTTAAATGAAATGGAAAAAAATTTAAATAAATGACTTTTAAAATTAAAAAATAAATTAAAAGGACTTAACAATAAGCCTTTAAATCAATATAATCCATTTTTTTTAAAAGCTTAATTCGAGAGATAAAAATTTCAATTTTTCAATCTGTTGATGCCTAAAATTGAAATTGAAAGTATGTTGAAAGTTTGAGAATATATATTTTTTTAAATTTAATGTTTACCTTTACTTTTTAGAGTTGTTATAAGTTGGGATGTATAACTAGTTACTTGATATTATAAAGTAATAGTTTGGTCATATAAAAAATAAGCATAGTAATAAATTACATTAATAAAGGTGGGAAGAGTTAATAAAAAATTAATCTAAGGAAATTAAAAAATTTTATTTTTACAAGAAATTATCTTGATTTAATTGATATCCATTTTTTCCTTCTCCAACGCTTTCATATTGTATAACAAATACATATTTTCTTGCCAACCGTTGTTCTCATCATTTTCGACTGCAACAATGTTTTCAATATT
Organism: Brachionus sp. 'Tiscar'; assembly: GCA_006352455.1. Classification (NCBI taxonomy): domain Eukaryota; kingdom Metazoa; phylum Rotifera; class Eurotatoria; order Ploima; family Brachionidae; genus Brachionus; species Brachionus sp. 'Tiscar'. The sequence continues at coordinate 13,458 of VANL01000754.1, forward strand.
GCTATTCATAGTATCATTTTATTCGATATCTTCGTCCAATTCATGAAATAACGAATTGGAACAACAAAAAGATTTTATTTAACTTATATTTTATTAAATAATAAAGGTTTTTAAATATAAAATAAAATAGAGTTTCCTAAATAATAAATCAAGTACCAGACTAGAATCTTTAAAAAAATGAAAATTACTAGTTTTAATAGTAGTAGTAGTTCTTGCTTCAGTTATAAATTTTAAAAAAAATAGTAAAATAAATTTTAACAAGTTTGATTTAATAAAATATTCTAACATCGGCTAAAAATATCACATGCATAATACTTTTTGTAAGAGAAAAGGATCATTTTATAGAATCATTTGATTTTTGAGTTTTTGGACAAAATTCTATTTTTTTATCTAAAACTTTTAGATAAAAGGATTAATTAATTAATTTCTCAAAGTAAACAGGTTTTTAGCTAAATTCTTAAATATTCAAATCTTTGTCAATATGTCTAAAATAGGTGAAGCAAAATCTCCGATATCTTCTGCTAACATTTACTTCCTGTCAAACTAAGTTCTACAAAGATATTTTAAATGCTTTTAAATATGAATTAAGCAGGAAGCTTTTTTTTTTCTATAAATACGAATCAAATTTAAAATACTCTCTTCGTGAAAGCTTAAATTTTATAAAGTCTAATTTGATATTTTTTGCCAGTCTATTTGTCTTAAAAAACAGCAAATACAAGTTATTTAATAAGGCAATAAATCTTGCTTTGGTTTACTTTACAAAAATATCTCTATTTTTTTTAATAAAAATTTGAAAAAATATATTTTAAAATTATGATGAAAAAATAATTTCAATTTTTATAATTTTATAATTAGATATATATTTTTTTTTTCATTTTTTAATTGAATTATTTAATATGATATCTAATCTGATAGTTAAACAATTTTTAGATGTATCATATTTAAAAAAATATTTCATTTTTTTTCTTTAAATATTGTTGATTAAATAATTTTTTTTTGCCTAGGAAAACAATTGTTTTTCAATTTCCGTTTTTCATGGCATGAACATTTTAAACACATTCATCAGACGTAGAAATTTATCTTAAAATGCGTCATTTTTAAATTCTACGTAACAGGTCTTAGCAAATCTTTTTTTGGACTTAATGGAAATTATTGAACATTTATATAAATATATTTTATTATTTAAAATTCTTTTGCTATTTATCTACAGTTTAAATAAAAGTATTAAATCAAGAAGAGTGTTTTGAATTTGAACTGAAATATTGAGCGTCTTAAAATTTATAAATAATTAATATCGTTTAATGGAAATAGTTTAAGCATATATTAGCACTAATATTGTTAGACAATACTAAAGAGATTTAAAAAACTAACATGAACTTATATTTGAATTAGAAAATAGTTTTTTTGTATAACTTGATTAATTATTAAAATTTAACTTAATTAAGATATTTTTTTGTAAATTTATCTAATTTAAAAATTTAGTTAAAAAAATCGCAGTCTTAAGGAAATTTAATCTTTATTTTTCATAATTTCACGTTATCTTTCCCAACAAATGTGATTAATTTAAAAAGCTTGTTTACTCAAATCCTACGGAAATTTTTCTTCTGAAACCTCAATTATTCTAATTCGGCACTTATAATCTTTCCACATACTTAAAGAGTTTAATTTTGATATTTTTTTTAAGTATGCCTTTGGGTGCACTTTTTAATTATCTGTTTACTAATTCCATCATAAAAAATTAAACTCAATCAAAATCTGACTTAATCTTAATGTATTTATTTTTCTAATTTTAACGTCATTTGGATTAAGCAAATTTTTGCCAATTATTATTTAGAACAAGCTAATATATTCACATTTGAGAATTTTATTTTTTTTTTTAAATATTAAAATTTTTTTAAATTAAACTAATTCAAAAAATTTGATTAAAAATTTAATTACAATTTTATGAAATTCAATTTCCCGTGCATGCAATCATTGACAATATTTGATTCCCGATATCTGTCATCTGTTCTCCATTTATTCATTAGACAATCATTTGGGTATTAAAATAAAGAAACTCTGCCCAATTTTGTTTAGACGTTTCAATTAATTCAAAAAATAAAAATTAATATTTTTATCAGACTAAATGATTAAATTGAGACTTATTTTTTTTATTAAAAGCCTATTTTATTTTTGAGAATTACAATATTTGACTTTCTGTATTTATTCGATAAGAATTTTTTTTCAAATTATTTTAGATTTTAAAGAATGACTATGGAAAGTCAAAGTCTGAATGGAAACCCATTAGCAAACGCTTCAAACAATGAAGTTTCACTAAAAAATTCATTTAGATTGGTTATTTTGGGTGCCCCAAGAGTGGGTAAGACGTGTATTATCAATTGGTTTTTGGGAAAGCCTTTCAAAGATAGTTATCTGCCAACAATTGAGGATTTTCACCGAAAAATCTATAAAATAAAGGGAGAAATATATCGCTTGGACATATTAGACACATCTGGTAATGATCCATTTCCGGCCATGAAAAAACTCAACATTATGACGGGTTATTTTTTTTATATTTTAAAATTACTAAATCCGAAATAAGTATTTTTTTCTTAGAAAAGTTAAATGCAAGTATTAGATTAAAATTATGAAACAAGATTACTTAATATTATAAAATTTATTTTTCTCTTATTTAGTTAATTGGTTTTAGTATTTCTAAAATTAATTAATTTAATTGAGAGATAAATCCTTCATTTAAAGCAAGCAATAAATAACCATAGTTTTTTTTTCAGAAAAATTGATTTTTAACACTAGAATGCCCGAAGGGTTTTTTAGAACCCTTTTTGAAAAATTTAAACTTGAATATTATCTCAAAGATATAAAGTTTTAAGAAATTACTCAAAGAAATTAAAAAGAAAATTGTAAAAATTTAAAAAAATTTTATTTATTATTCTTGAAATTTTAATTTGAAATTTTGGTAATAAATCAGCCGGACTTTCTAGTGTTAATACTAAAATATTTTGTTATAGTTTTTAAAAAAATCTAAAAATTATTCGAAAAATGGTAAAGTAGAATTTTTTGATCAAAATTTTTTTTTAAATTTGATCAGAACATTTTAAATATCATAGCAAAATCAAAAATTTTTGTAACATTTAAAAGCTTTATTTCTAAAAAGATTCTAGTCTCCAAAAAATGTAATTAAATTTATCGCTAACGCAAATTAAGCCTAGTCTTTGCTTTTATCAGTAAAAAAAAAATTTTATGTCGATTAGTGCTTTGAAACTAAAGAGTGAAAAGTGAAACAGCAAGGGTTCTTTTTTCAATTTACCCTAAATTTAAATCAGGACACATTTGCCAAACTTGCCAGGCTGTTTAAATCAGTTTGAAGAGAAATAGCTTAAGTTAGCTCTGGACTCAGATAGTTTTGCCCATCACTACACGGTTCTTTCTGTTCTATTGCCTTTTTTAAGCTAAAAGTTTTGAAAGGAGCTAATAAAACCTTAAAAATAGAAGTTAATTATTTTTTTAAATTAAGTCAAAAATAATTATTTGTTAAAAATAAAGTATTTAAAGATTATATTCAAAATTAAAAATATGTAAAAAAAAAAATTATTTTAGGTGATTTGTTTGTGCTTGTTTTCGGCATTGACGATATTGATTCATATTTTCAAGTAAAACAACTATGCGAATTGATCATTGAACTAAAAAAAACTAAACAAGACAACCGATGCTCAAATATTCCAATATTGATACTTGGAAACAAAATCGACTATTTGTTAGAAAATAAATTGGCCAGTAGATGCATTGATCTAACAGACACACAGCAATTTGTATCGGCATTTAAATCATGCATGTACTCCGAAATCAGCTGCAAGAATATGATGGGACTTGACTGTGCTTTTGAAAAATTGTTCAACATCGCTAATTTACCGGTAGAAATGATACCATCAAAGCATAGACGTGTTTCTCTCAATCTTGATTTAACAAAGCCTCAATTCAGCAAATTATTGACATACCAAAATTCAGATCCCATTTTAATTCATAATTCGGGTTTTTCAACAAAAAATGGTCAGAAAATACAAAATGACTCCACTAGTTATATAACAGGAAATGGAAATAGCTCGACGTCTAATGGACATCCTTTAGGAGAAAGAGAGGGAAGTTTTAAACAGTCAGCAAAAAAGAGCTTTCGCAAAATGACCTTTAGAAAACATTTGACTGAAGCATGTGGCACTGTTTGGCTGAATGCAAGACGACCCAGTATTCGAGCTGAACTTAAATTGCTCCAAGTGAAGTCAAATGGAAAGTTTAATATGAAAAAAACTGGCCTTGGTCATGATGCTAGCTTTAAAAAATACAAATCAAACATAAATCCTAAGCGCATTGATATTCTAATTAAAAATTTTAAAAATTTATTTTGTTGTCATTTTAGCCAAAAAGACTACAAAGAAAATTGTTCTAAATTAATCTAAAATAAAAACTATTTTTGTATATTATTTGTTGAAAAAATATTAAATAAATTTCATTATAGACTTTATTTTCCTAGCAAAAATATTTTTAATTTAATTTTTTCGGACTATTTAGCCAAAGTAATCTAGCTCATTTTAAGGAAACAAATTAAAATTAAATTAATATAATTTTAAATAGTTATTCACTCAAAAACTTAAAAATTAAGGAATATTAATAAAGGATCAAATTTAAGTAATATAATCATCATAAACTAATTTCTAAAGCAGACGGTATCAAACGGCAACCAGATATATTTTTTTTTTGAATCTATTTGTTTTAATTTTTTAAATTTTTAGTCTCTTGTCTCTTAAGTATGCAAAATTTTTTTTTGAAAAACATGGTCAAACTGAGACCCATACTGTGATCAAAGGATTCAAGTTCCTCAATTTGAGCCTTAACACTGTTTCTTTTAAAATTAAAAAAAATATTAAATAAATAATTTTTGAAAAATAGTCAAGAATTGGTGTTGGAAATAAAAAAAAATAGAATAATCTTAAATCTTAAAAATAAGTGATTAGATTGATTGATTTTTAATTTTTTAAAAATTTGAAATATATTGAACTGGTCCGTAATTCTCTAAAAAAATTTTTTAAAAATTTCGAAAAAACGAGCATTAAAGATATTTCAATTTTTTAAGAAAAGATAACTGGAAAAACTTTAAAATTATTTAATTATACAAAAAAATAAGAATTTTATCATGTTTATTTTTTTTTAAATTATAACAAATTCTTTTTTGTGCTATTTTTTACTTGAAATTTTATTGAAAAATGTTAAATAGAAAAATATTAACCTTTTAGTTAAAACCTACCTATTTGCTTGCAAGAAAAAATCAAATCAATGGCTTGAAATTGATTAAATTGATTATTTTTAAGTAGAATAAACACTTATACAATGTATTTACAATTTATTAAAAAGTGATCAATTTTAGTTTTAAATTTTATTTTTAGTTTTGATGCAGTTTTCAAGAAAAGTTTATCTATTTATTTCCTCTAAAATTCACTAAGACTAGCTAATTATGACATAGGCTTAAAATTATGGGTTTTAGTTATTTTAATAATAACTCCTATAATCACAATTAAAAAGCAAAAATTATACATATGCGCTATACAAAAATAATTTACTAGATTTACAAATTATAAAGTTTTTAAATAATAAAAAAAGTTTTTTTTAAACATAAATTAAAGTTGAAGATTAATAATAAAAAAAAAATTTTTTGTTGAGATGTTTTAGTATCTATTTAATCGGTTTAAATGTAGAGTTGTTGTTAGTATGTTCTTGGTTTCGTGCTGAATAAAAGATTTATTTATTAGGGTTAGCACGAAACCAAGAACATAAAAACAAAAAATAAACATATCAGGTAGCCGCTACATTAGTACCCTTGGGCCCGTCTATCCGATCTTCTCGTTAGACGTATTGAAGATCGGATAGACTTACTAGATAAAATGAATTAAATGTACTATCTAAAAAAGTTATTTACTAGATAATAAATTTAAAACCAAGAATAAAATTATTTACTAATATAATTAGTGGAGACATTCATAGGAAAAAAAATAAAGATGTTAGATAATTTTATTAATTGATTTATTAAACTCGATTACTTTATTAAAGTTTACTTTATTAGTTACTTACTAAAACAATTGAAAAATGATATATCCCGACAAGGACTCTTCGAATACGACTAGTTCCGAGAACACTGGACTTAGCAGTGAAAAAACATACGAAATGATGAAGATACTCATGAAAACTATCTAGATATACCGGTAAATAAGCAAACAAATATATAAATAAAAAGTACAACATAAATCATTGATGAAAACGAAGAGGAAGAAGAAATAAATCTTTTTTAATTAAGAATTCCTGCTGGTGTACCAATAACTCAACCCAAAAGTGGTCGTGGTAGACCAAAAAAAAGTCTCAACGATGTTCAAACCACTCAATCAAAAAAAAGAGCTGCTTCAAACAATAATCAAATTGATGCTGAACATGCTCATGAGTCGCGCAATAAAAGAAGAAAAAAATAAGTACTGATTTATTTTAAATAGTATTTTTTATTTTCTTGTCTATCAAATAATTTCTTTATCTAGTAATTTTCACATCAGAGCATTTTAATTGACTTTAAAAAAAATTCAAGTCAGATCAAATGACTTAACTTTGAATTAAAAAAAAGGTGATTGATTTTTTAACACTCGTTAATTTAAACTTTAAATTAAATTTAATTGAATTATTTTGAAATCAACAAAATGGGTAGACCCTCAAACAATTTTTATTAAAAATAATCTTCTCTTATTACATTGATATCATTTTGCAATTTTCAAACAATTCGCCTGCGCTTAAACAATAAATGACAAATAATCTAAAAAACATATTATTAGCAAAAAAATAAGAGTAAAACTTGCTTTTGATGGATTGGAATTCAAGAATTTCGAAAGATTAATATATTCCAAACTGAATATCAATAACGCTTTTCTACACCAAAATACCAATTTATTCAAAATTCTAATGAATAAACAAAAAGTTAGATAACGTTGACTTAAACTGTATGAGCATATTTTTCATCCCAAATTGGATTATTTGCGTTGTTTTTTCGGGTTGTTGTTCTAATTTGGAATATTGTTTTTATTGAAACTGTTTAATTTAATAAACACAGGCACAATACATTATAATTACAAAAATATATATTTTGCTTTGAATTGGAATGATAATAATCTATCATTTGCCGTTTGGATCCAATGATAAAATATCAATTATTATCAATATTAACCAATACACAAACTCTTGTTAAAAAAAGACTCTTGCGCGAAAATAAGTTAAAACTTTTCAAATAAATATTACCAACTTTCTAACAACTGAATGCTTTAGTTTTTTTTTTTTAAATTGTTTTTTTCGGATTTGTTAAAGCCTTTGAAAATTTAAGCAAGGCTAAAAATTTTTGAACCAAAACAATAGTCACTTTTTAATAAACACCAATTTCTAGTTTTTAATAGATATTCAAATTGATCAAAAATGTCTGAAGACCATTCAAAAGTAATTTTTTAATTTTTAGACTTTTAATTTAAAGACAAAATAACAAAAATTTTACATTTTTAGATTTATTTGTGCGATACATGAGAAAATTTTTATTTTTCATTTTGATTAAAAAAAAAATTTGAAGAGTTGTTTTTAAAATTTTTAAAAATATTGCACAAAAAAATCTAAAAAATATGAAAATTTAGAATCATTTTCATTCTAGCTGATAAAAATTGCGATTTAAATTAGAGAGTAAAAATGTGAAGTTAATTTTTTTAATATACTTTCTTGTCTAGTTTAAATGAGCCTATAAAAAAATTTAAGTTACTTTGAGAATCATTTTCTCTTAGATTTAAATATCAAAATTCAATTTAGTTTAATTTTTAAAGTAAAAAGTTAAAATATATTTAAAAATGGTTATGATAAAATTTTGGTTAAAAGCTATTCCAAACTGTTTCTTATCTACAAATTTGCTATCTTAAATGTTTTTAAAAAATATATTTTATATAGACCTAAGTGTGGTCTATTACGAAATATTTGTTTGCTGAGCAAGAAAATATTGTAATTAAAAATAATATAATTTTTAAAAAATTTAAAAAATTGAACAAATTTCTTTAAAAAAAATTTTTTATTGCATAGATTTTGAATTTTTTAAAACTAGAATAAAAAGTCAATCAAAATAGAATAAGTTGTAAAAGAAAATATTATTGATTTGGAATAATAACACAAAATGTATTCTATAATTAGAGTTTAAAATAAGCTAGATTATTTTTAAAATAAAAATAAAAAAATTTATAAAAATGCCATAACACATACTTATAAATTAACCCTATGTATTGATTAAATTTTACTTAAACTAAACTAGGCAAGGGCATTGAGAAGCACAGCTAAATCAGAGGCCGAAATTGAAGCTGCTATTCGAGCCGAAATTCAGCGAGAGGAAGATGAGATCGAATTGCTGCGTGCCAAAGCCGAAGAGAGGCGCAGGCGTAAGGAAGAAAATGAGCGAGTGGAAGCCGAACGTTCTGCTGCCATAGAAGAAGAGAGGCGCCGAAGAGAGGTAATCTTATCATATCTAATAATAATTTATAAAAATTTTCCACAAGATTATTAAGATTAAAGCTGTTTTTTAGGTCGATTTAATTATGAATCGATGAAATTGAAGAAGATAAACTAGTAAGAGTAATGCTAAAAAAAGGAATAATAGGTTAAGTTTAGTTGTAGATAATAACTTGGAATAGATAAAGATAAAAATTGATTGGTGTTTATTAAACATATATGTTTAAAAATATTTCTGTATATTCTTTATAAATATGTGGAATTTTCTTTTAAATCATTTATTCTATCTAAGAATAACTTTTCTCTTAGCATAAAGGCTTTTTATTATCTTTGATTTTCGAAGGAAGAACACAGACGCCGCAAGGAAGAAACTCTTCAACGCAAAAGAAAACTAGAACTAGCTAAAATCGAACAAGAAAGAAAAAAACTCGAAGAAGAAATGGTATCTAGCGCTGGTGGTTCCAAATTATCCAATATCCTCAAAGCCAAAGAGGATATGCTTAAATCTCCTGAGCAATTGGAGCAAGAAAAACGAGACATTATCTCATCCAGATTGGTTGATCTTAGACTAGATGGTCAAAATAAGGACGACTTGATCAGACAAGTCATTAAATAATAAGAAAAAAATATTTTCTAAAAATTTTATTTTAAATTTTTTTTAGGCTCAGGAATTTCATGAAATATTGATAAATCTTCACTCTCAAATTTACGATTTGAATGAGAAATATGATCGTCAAAAATACGATGTAAAAAATTTATTTAATTTTATTCAATTAAATTAAAAAAAAAAAAATCTAGATGATGGAATTGGCCGAGAGAGCCAGACAAATTGAGAAAGGTAAATCCAAGACACGTAAGTCAAACATTGTACACACTGGACTTGGTGGTAGCGTGTAAGTTGATTTTTTTCTCTACACTTATTAACAAACTACAGAAATAAATTAAATTATGAGTAAAAAAAAATTAAATTTGAAAAATTGCAAGATTTCCATGGATCACTGAAACGTTTGTGCATGCACCGGTAAGTTTTGCGTGTAGTCTAATTAAATTAAATTCAATTAGTTCTAAATTGACGAAGATTCTGTAGTTTAATCACATTTTATTTATAATTTTTTTAAAAAATCTTTTAAAAATTTTATAGATTTAATCTACAAGAAACTTTTCCACATTCACCAGTAAGTAAAATAGGAAAGTAAAAATAAAAAAAAAACAAGACAAAAAAATTAAAAAAAAAAAAAAAAGCGAATGCTAAAAAACCCAAATTTTTTACTATTATTCACTTCCCGGCACCCTACTTCGTCAATACTTTTGAATGAAATTTTTATTTTTTACTTATTTAAAATAAATAAGAAATTTTGATTTTAATTAATTAATTCTTTTTTAAACAAGGGAAAAATTTCTTTGTTCTCACGTTACGAGAGAGTAACTGATAGAAGAACATTCAAAGATAGACGTGAAATTTGGGCAAATCCAAAACAACAAAAGAACTATATCCCAGAAAAGCCAAAAGCTAAGGTAAAGACTGTAGAGCCGGTTAGCAGAAACAGAAAGCAAAGAGTAGTGGAAGAAGAAGAACCTAATCACGAAGAGGAAGAGACCCACGAAGAACAGCAGGAGGAGGAGCATCACGAGGAAGAAGAACAACAGGAGGAAGAGCATCAAGAAGAAGAACAAGAACATGACGAAGAACAAGAGGAAGAGGCTGAAGAGGAAGAATAGACTTAGACTATTTTTTGTTTTAGACTAAGATTTTATTCGGTGTTCGATGCCGAATATATGAAAATTTATTATACTTACAAGTGTTTATTTTCAATTAATTAATTAGAATTTTTCTTTTCAATTTATTTTATTTTGAAAATAAAAATTTAGGCTTATTTTCAATCATTTTATAATTTATAAAATTTAACCAAAAAAATATTTTTTGTATTCATTTTTAATTAAGGTATCTTTTTTTCATATAATTTAATCGCTCCGAACTTAAAAATAAAAGAAATAAAAATATTTTCTGAAATGTTTTAGCTCTTACTTATTTAATTTTTAAATTATAAATTTAAGAATTCATTCTTAAGATTGATTTAAATAAATGTTATTTTGTTTAGAAATTATAATTTATTCATTTTATGATTAATAAAATTCTCAAAAAATTTACTAAAAAACAATGTGTCAAATAGATGTTATTTAAAAAAGGCTAAGATTAGAAAAAATAAGATAAATAAAAAATAAACAAATTTTAAAATTTTGTTTAATTGCTATTGAAAAAGATGTACAAATTTGTATGTAATCATTAATTGAATTGAGTATACTATCACTAACCTCAAGATTCAAAAAGTCGGAAAATTTTTTATTGCCAATTTTT
>VANL01000755.1:0-24365 GCA_006352455.1 Brachionus sp. 'Tiscar'
TGAGTGTCCCATTTTAGGTCATTTTTGATAAATATACCGAGATCTTTTTCGCAAACTGATTTATTAAGTGGAAATGATTTAATAATTCTTTTCATTCTTTTCATCTTCTAGATTTCGCAACCTAAAAAGACTTTTATGTATATTTTATCTTAACAAAAAAGATTTCTTCATGTTAAATAAACCACGCTAAGTAAACCTTACAAAAAAAGATTGAGAAAAACAAAGTTACTTTGGTTGATATTAACCAAAGTCGTCGTAAGACGTATTGAGATTTATTGGTTTAGTTTTAGTTAATAATTTGATGTTAAAAGCTCTATTATATACTACAAAGCTAATTTGTTTAAAAAATTTTCCTTTTCTATTTTAGCCTTTGAATCTTGAATAAAAAGATAAAATAGATCATAAGACTCATAAGATAAAATTTTCATTTTCGAAATGTTCAAATTAAAGATTAAAATATTTAGATAATATTTTAATTTTTCCTCTTTTTTAAACTATTTTATTTTATTATACTTTTACTTTTATTAATTTATTTTATCTTATTTTTTTCTATTCATTTTTATTTTATTTTTTTTTTAATCTTAAGGAGCTATAGCTCGGTACAGAAAACAAATAAATAAATAATAATAATAGATAATAGTTTATAGCTTATTCAAAAGCCGCCTATCTGACTATGTATTTATTATAATTTTAAATATTTTGTTTTAAGAATTTTTATCTCATTTTATTCTTTCAATTCAGCAATTAAAATACTCTCATAGACAATTCAACTTCAAGGCTAATTAACAGGTTTTAGAAAAGAAGAAGAAAAGAAGTTGATTGATTTAGCAATTTTTGAGTTTTTATTTTAAATATTCAATTCAATTCTTGTTTCTGCTTTTGAGAACCTTTGATCATATTTTTTTTTTAAATTTGTTAATATCTTTTTTTTTTGAATGTGCAATCCAAGCCTGAACTCTAAGTGAAATGTTGAAGACGCTTGAAAGCTTGTTTGAGCCGGTTTGTTCACTCTTCATTCCATTTCAGGTTTTCTGTTTGTTGTCCTTGTCAATTTTTTATTTTGAAAGCTTAGTTCTTGTAAGTATTTGGTTCTTGTAGAGCATTAATTTGCAATTTTCCTCATTCAATTTCCCCTTTTTTGATAGAATAAACATGATAAATACACTTTTTTTCTTAAGAAAATTTTTTTTATTGTGACAAAGAAAAGAGAAAAATTTTAAGATTTAGTAACCGTTTAATAAAATATACAATATATACTATTTAAAAGCTTTATTAAAGTAATTAAACGTTCTGAAGTTCTAAGAATGGAATTCTTATTTAAACCTTTATGCTTGTGTCAAGAACACGAGCTCATAGTTAAAAGTCAAGATGTAAATGTAAATGTATTTGTCTGCATTTCGAATTATTTTTGGTTTACAAAAATTTTTTTTTTTTTTAATTTTTTATTTAACTAATAAGCTTTTTTTCTTGAATGTTATGCTATTTTTTAAACTTTGATAACAAAATTTTAATTATAGAATTTTTTAAAATATGAACGAACTTTTGAATCAATTCACATATCTTCTAATCTACAATGGCAATTCAAAAGAAAATGAAAAGCTGTATCACAAGTATCTACTGGATTTGACTGGTAAAACAGAGCTCAAATCGTGTAAAAATGTCAAGTCACTTTTATACAGTCTGGGAATTAGTTACAATATATTTGATTTTAGCGAAAAAAATTTAAAAAAACTGCCAAACATTTTTGACACTTTGCCAGATAGCTATGAACACTTTGTATTGAACAAATATTTGATTGACTTTGCCAACAACGATTCGAACAATTCATTTAGTAAACAAATGTCAAAAATAATTTATCTCAATTTGAATTCAATAATCGAAAACGAAGAGTGTATGCATGTTTCATTAACATTTTTGGCAATATTGTTCACACTGTATTTTAAAGACTTGTGCAAAGAAAGACTTGAGAGGGAAAAAATCTATCTTTACGAATATTTGGACGATTTTCAAAGTGAAAATTTCAAAGAAAAAGACACAGCTATTTTTAAGCATTTAAAATTTCTATTGAACCATCAAAACAATTTAATAAAAACAAGAGCTTTTTCTTTTTGTAATTGTTTGAATATTCCTTTAAGCTTGACAAAAATGATATCTCTGAGCAGGCAGAATGTAAACGCAAACTCTAAAAATTTAATACTTTTTCTAGGTCCAACTGGGTCTGGTAAAACAACAATAATCAATTACATGTGTGGAGTTGAGTATAAGCGGCATTATCCGGAGAATTTTCTTGTGCCAATCAAAGGCCACACAAATATTCTTCCAGTAGGCTATGGAAGCGTCTCTGAAACATTTACCCCGCAGATTGTTAGATTGGAAAATTTGGATTTATGTGACACGGCGGGATTTTTTGACAATAGGGATGGCGACATTGGCATATGTTCAGCTTTGAGCGTGCCCATAATTATTTCACGCACCGATAAAGTTCAAGCAATTGTTGTTGTACTTGAAAGTGAATCACTGGATTTTTCTAAAGGAAATAGAGGCGAAATATTTCGCAAAGTTTGTCAGAATTTTGGACAATTGATCAAAGATTTTAGCACTAATTGTGACAAAGTAAAAAACATTCTGTTTATAGTAAATGACAAGTCAAGTCAAGCGTTAGACAAAACAGAGTTTAAGCTTAAGTTGGAGAATTTTTTAGACCAGTATGAACAAGAGACCACAAGTCAAAAGGCAAACGATTCACTTGATGAATATGGCCGAGAGCTAGATAAATTAAGCCTAAAATTAAAAATACTGCAAGATTGTCACTTGTTTTTGAATGAAATAGACTCAAATCAAGCAATTAATGAAAAAGATTTTAAATTGTTCATACACGAAACAAACGAAATAATTCAAAATTTAAATGATAAGCTGGACATTTTAAGCTATTGGTCTAATTTGAAGAAAAAATTGCAAAATATCAAAGATCAAGGCTCAAAATTGTTTCAAAATATGTTGTCATCTGAAATAAAATTAAACATGAAATTAATTGTTGAACAACAAGGCAAAATAAATGAGCTCAAGACTTTGATAGAAGAAAAAAATGCTGAAAAATTAATAGTCAAATTAATGCTACAAGATTTTAATGAGGAGAGTCGAATAAAAAATGAACTAAACAATTTAATAGATTCGCATGCTGCCAGTGATAAGTTGAGCTTTGAGCAAAAATTGTTTAATTTTTTAATTCTCAATGGTTTAGATGAAGAAGATAGCAGGCTATTGGCTAAAGAGCATTATGAAAAAGATAGTGACGATTTTTATCAATTAGTCGATTTGCTCATGAATAAAAAACAAACTATATTTTTGATCAAATGTTTAAAATCAAACGGCAAGGAACAGGATGAAAAGCAAATGTTAATTTCTAGACTAAAAGATATTTGTGCAATCGAGTCCGAAATAGACAAAAGTTTGTTTTATTTTAATTTGTACCAGAATCAATTTGAAAAAGTTACAAAATTTATTGAGGATTCAATTGAAGAAATTACTGATATTCTAAATCAAATGAATGTTTTGTACAAAAGTATTAAATCATTGAATAGAGACATTCAGATCAAAAGAGATGAAATATATTTAAATGAAGAGAAATTAACAAATTTGATGTCTTTGAAAAATAGCACTTATCCCATTAAGTTAACAAAGGAAAATTTTAAAATTTATCAATTTAACCAAGCTCAACTTGAAATACAAAAACAATTTTATTTTGACATTAATCGAAATATTGAGAATTTGGAGAATTCAATTATTGAACTTGAAAATGAGGATTGTGTAGATTTTCAAAGCGAATGCAAAATTGAAAAGCAAAACTATTTTGGTAATTCTTTTATTTTTTATTTCTTTTTGTTGTTGTTTAAATATGAAAATTATGCTGTTCATTTAGTCTCAGTTTCTGTTCATTCAACTAATTTGATAGTTAAATTTAAAAGAGTCCAAATATACGATTAGTTGCAAAGAAATCAAAAACTCAGAAAAATCTTTAATATGAATTCAAAAAATTTTATTCTTCCGGTGTTTAATTTTCAAAGAACAAAATTCTAACACTAGATAATAATTTTTATTGAAAATAAAACAATTTAATTTAGTTAAAAGCTTATTAAATGGAATCCGAAGTTTTAAAAAATAGCTAGTGGTTTATATGGTAGTTAGTTGTTAGCATACAGACTAAACTCAACTTAAATAAGGACTAAAGAGAAAGGCATACAATTATCGTTGACAAAAAAAATATAATCTAAGTCGAAACTTGATTACCAAAATTTAACACCTAATTCGTGTATTTTGCCGCAATTTTATTCTTAATTGACACCAAAAAATCACAATTACATGTGCAAATCAAACCACCAATACAAAATAGGTTTCTAAACCAAATTAATATTAATTTAACCAAAATAATTTATACTTCACTAGTTCAATTTTTTATTCCCCATAAATATTATAAAATAGTATTTTTCGTAATGTTATTTTACCGCTGCTTAATGGTTACAAAGAAAACAACCGGTCATTAAACATAAAATAAACAATAGCCTAAAATTATATTTTTTCGGCAATAAAAATAATCAACATATCGATCAAACATATGGATGACTGTTCACCTTAATTGTGATTGGGATGAATTCGAGGATTACAAAAAGCACGAATATTTACTATATGTCATAGTAAAGTAGAACGCCAATCGAAATGTTGTATACAATTAGATAAAAACATAACACCAAAACCAAAACTCAATTTCAAGAACGGAAAATATTCATTTAGATGCTACATCAAGAATAACATTTACAAGCACTTGATTGGTATATCAAAAATTCTAAATATTCCTGGATATGAAAAACCATTATCAGCGGAAAAAGAAAACCTGGAAGACCTGCAAAGGCAAAACAAGCCTTGATAGTTCAGTAATTATTTTTGGTTTGATTTGTATTATTATTGGTGATAAAAATTATTATTTTGGTTGAAATAAATATTTTTTTGGTTTAAAATAATTAATAAATTTGGTGAAAAAAATAATATTTTTTTGGTGATTTATTTTGGTGAAGTATTTGATAATTATTTGGTGAAGGAGAAATTTAGTGCCAAAGAGAAAGAGTGAAAGATGTCAAAACTCAGGTCTTAACAGTAAATAGTAAAGTGGTTAATTGCAAGACATAAATTAAATGCGCAAATAGATTATGTGCAAGTTATATTTAGAGTTAGTTTTTGTCTATTTTTTCTTTAAAAATATCGCTTGATTGAGCTTCGACTGCATCCTTTCCCAACATATTCTAGCCATTGACTTCACGGCTTGTGAAGAAGTTTTACCATTGAGCTAAATTCTTAATATTTCCTCTTTAAATTCGTATGGATGGATTTTTGTATTTCTGCTTTTAAAAGCAAATGGAGATTGTCAAATGACGTGATCTATTATTTTTTAATTTAAAGACGACTAAAATTCATAATCTCGCATTTATCCAAACTTAGATCCCTATGCCACTCTTACACCAGCTAATTTATGAATAAATCATCTTGAAGTAACTTAAATGAGTCACACTGATTGAATCGATCAATAACACTAAATACAAGTATACATTTGTTATTTGGTCTGTCGAACAAATTATTAATAAAAATTGCAAAGAGAAATTGACCAAAGTCAAAGCCTTCTGCTACACCACTAGTCACATTAAGCTATTCGGTTTCTAACTTACTAAGCACAACTCTTTGTTTATTGATATTAATATTGTATCTAAGCCATTTAGTTTTAAATAAAAGATTTAAATGATTCATTTTATCAAAGACTTGAGAGAAATCTTATAAAGAAAGACCGTTTACCTATCAGATATTTAAACTTAAGTTTGAATAAAGGCAGAGTTGTTTAAAAATCACAAGTCTCAAGTCAAGTCCGGAATTTTTTTTTTTTAGAAAAAATCCGAGCGAAAGTTTTTTATCCTTAAATTTTTTTAAATTAAACTGACCCAGATAAAAAGAATTAAGATCAACCATGATTAATTTTTGATATTTTTCTCGCTACACATAAACAAAAAAAGGTGATATTTTATACCTTTTTTTTTACTATTTGTAGTAGAAGTAGTTAAGATGAAATTTTGATTTTATATTTAAAAATTTATTTATAAGCCAAAATTTTGAAAATTCCATGGACATCGTGGCTTTATGATAAAAAAACACTTCCTATTGAGAGAGTAGAATTAAGCTGCATTAAAGACACAAATGGAAAAATAATGTTTAAAACTCCAATTGGCACTTGTCAAAAAAGTGACAATCTAAACAAAATTGGAATGTATTATGAGAATGAAAATCTCGGCCTGACAGAAATTGCTCCTGGTATTCAGCAAGTAGCAATTTTGTCTAATCAAGACAATTTATTCGCCAGCACCGGAAATTTCAAAATAGAAAAATTTAACCTTTCCAATGGTATACTAAAAGTAAAATTTAAATCTCAAGTAAATTGTGACGCATATGCCTGTGTAAGGGTGTTTGTGAGACCAAAATATTTTGAAGAAAACACAAATTTGACATTGACTAAGGAAAAAAGCATTGAAACATACAGACAAAATTTGAAGCAAGTTAAATTGAAAATTCAAGAACTGGAAAGAGAGCAGAAAAATGAAAAGATTTTTTTGGAAGCTTTGTACAAAGGCATAAATACAAGTGAAAAAACAAATCAACTATTAAACACATTGAAAACACTTGGTTATAGCAAACAAAAGTTTTTGGACACTTTTTTTGCTGATTTTCCTCAAGTTTCACGACTGGAAAATGATTCATATTTGAGCAAAATTCAATCTTTGTTGGATCTAAGCGATGACGATTTGGCTCAAAAATACAATCACATAACCAAAAATCAATTGAGAGTTTATCTTTATGGTGATGAGAATGCAAATGAAATTTTAGTTGAAAATCAAAATTCTTTTGAAATTGTGTGCCCGACAGACCTTGATCGGTTGATCGAAGCGGCACATTTGAATGGTGTTTCATTTTTTCTTTTGAAAAAAATTCTATCAGAATTAAGCCAAAATGAAAACAACCTGAATAGAAATGATTTAAATTCAAAATTTGAATCTTTAAAACAAGACAGAAATAGACTATGTGAAGAAATGAACAAATGGAAGGCTAATTATGAAAAAAAGAAGAAAAAAGCCGAATTACTTGATTATGTATTGTGTTGTTTTGAAAACCAAGAAAATAGCATCGATCTAATCGATCGGTACAATTCATTGAAAAGTTCTGAGACAATAAAAAATATTTTAGAGGATAATTTTGAAAGAGATGAAAAATTTTTTAATCAAGATAACACTCGATTAGAAATGATGAGATCTGTAAACCAATCGAATAGTTCATTAGAAAAAATTTCTTCTAATAATCAATTAATTGTTCCTCTCAAAGATCAGGAAACATTTGATTCCATCACAGATGACTTCAAATTTGAGTACATAAGTTTTGAAAATTCACAAAATGCATACTGCGCTTCCATTTGCATTAATCGGATAAAATCAGCCAAAGTATTTAATAAATTTATTTTTGAACATTATTTCTTATCCTAGAGAATTTTTAAAGGTTCTTGAAAGATTTTTATAAAGATTCTTTAAGTTTTCGTTTCTTAGTAGTATTTCCTCGTTTGTCGTACGAAGTTTGTCGATTTCTAGATATGAATCTTCTTTTTGACAATCCGCATCATCCGATTCCAGTGTAGTTTGTTTTATTTTGTTAACTTTGTTTTCAAAACAACGAATGCATTCCCTGCATTTTGTTTTCCTTGTATCCGTGGAGTCATTGCTTTCTGTAATATCATTTAAATCCGCTACAATAACCCTGTATGCTGCTCCTACCTTATCAAGTGAGTAGTCTAGAGATTTAGCCTTAAAAATATTTGGAGCTTTAATTCAAGCAGAGGGGCGAAGGATCGATCCCCGCAAGGGTAGAAAAAATCTTACGAATGTCTCTGTAGTATGTTTTAAACCACTTTCATTAAATAATGGGGGACCGGTTTCGACTGGGTAATAATCACGGTGTTGATGATCAACTCGATGCAGTAACCTCTGTGTCAGATAGGAGCCAATGCTCAAAATGTACTTGAAAAGGAGATGAGCGCCTCCCCATTATCCGCTTGGATAGAAAAAGGTTAATTATTATTAATTATATTCCACTTTTTCGAATTGATATCTACGAAGATTGAGCTAATCTCACTCATTTTAAAACTGTAATTAGTACTAATTGAAATAACCTTTCGATGTATAATCTTCTTTAATCTTTACTATCTGTTTTTTATCGGATTTTATCGCTGCTACCATATATGTTATTCTAAGGAATTTGCCCGGAATACCTTAGAGTAACTTCAGAGAAGACATAGCGAAGACAAAGAGTGAATTGTGTTGAATAAGCGCTTATTAGTATATTTATTTTAAAAAGGAAAATATCAAAGTTCGGACAGTCCTCTCTTATTCAAATTACCACTTTTAAAATTTATGACTTATGATTAGTGATTTATTACCTAACGGTTATTTTCAAACCGTAACAAATCTGCTTAAATTGGCTAAGCCATTAACCCTCTTTTTTTGGTCTATATACAAGCAGCTTTTTATAAGATTCAGCAGCTTTTGAAGCTTTAGCAGTCGGAAGAGGTTCTTTTTCAAAACGAGCGAAATTATTACATAAACTGTGCTTATTAAAAAACATGCTTTTTGAGGTGAAAAGTTTTTTTAAACAATCAAAAAATTTTTATTTTCTATTTTTAATTTTTTGCTTGTGGGCAACAGTGATTTAACTGTGAGTGCTAGTTAAACGGTATTGTGAATTTGAAGAGAACAAAAATTCTTCCTTTATTGATAATAAAAATCTACAAAAATAAAATATTTTTAAAAAAATACTGCAACTTTTAATGCAATAAACTTAATTGCATATTTTTTACCTAAAATTATTTTCTTCTGTAAATATAAGACAAAAATTAAACCATCAATTAGATTTAAATTGATTATTTTAAATATACAACTTTTCTATCTTTTCACAGCATTTAATTTATCAAAGCTTGTTGCAGTTCTTTTCAAAATAGTGTTGTAACCCAAGTTAAATGTTATTTTAAATTTGAGTTACGACCAGTTACAACTACTACAGTAAATCCTAAAACTAACTTCATCGATTATTTCCTCTCCTCTTCCTCTCTTCTTCTTCTTGATCATACTTATGACCCACTAAGATTCAGCAGCTTTAATAAAAATAATAAATAATAATAATAAGCCCATAGAGATTTGAAAGCTTTTATAATTTGGTTTCTAAATTCTTTGCCGTTATCCGATTGTAATAAACAAGGAACTCCTAATATTGTAAAAATGTCTATTAATGCATTGGCTACTTCTAATACAGATTTGGCTTTTAACGCTCGCAATTGGATGTATTTAGTAAAATGGTCCTGATAGACCATGAGCCATTTATACTCTCCATCGGGTAGAGAGTATAAATGGCTCATGCATATCTACCAGGTCCATTTGAGATCGTCTATTGAAATTTTGACTTAATATTGGTTTAACGACAAGTCCAGTTGTTTTATTTTATTTTTTGTTCATTAAACATTGTTGAAAACTATTGTTAAAAACTTTGATTAGATAAAAATATAATTCAATTATCTAATTAATAAAAAAAAATTTACTGTTTATCATGTCTACTGTACGATTTAAATGTCCTTTTTTACAATGTGGCAACATTACATCTCTACATTTATGTCCCACTTGATGATGAATCCGCTAAATTGTATCTAAAAGATCTTCAAATGGTACCAAGTATCGAATCGGTTCATCCGAATTGTTTCTTTTTTTGGTGATTATTAAGGTCATTCTCAGTTTTTTCAATTATCAATTTTTCAACACTATCATAAAATTTTTCCTTATGAACTCTATTATTTTCGACCTCAATTACCGCTTGATCCACATCCACATCAGTTACCATCGAAAACAAAATGACCAAAAAAATTGTTTTAATTTTCTTCAAATTCAATTTTAATTTTTTTTTTTCAAATTTTACTAACTTAGTTTTGGTTCTAAAATTTACGTATTATCAAATTTTACTATGACACATATATGCTTTTTATTTCATTTATTGTTTTGAGATTCCAATTTATTTCAAGGAAAGATTTATCCTTAAAAACACAGCATAGCGGGAGTTATTAAATTAATACTCGTATATGCACATAAGAATAATAAACAAAAATCACGTTTATTACAATAGCTTGATAGAAGACCCAAAATATCAAAGTTTTTAAAACATTTTTACTATTGGAGATTTTTACTCGTCATATTTTTTGTCTTATACGTGCCTGTGTGCTTAATTTTTTAAAATAAAAAAAATCAAAGCTTTTGAATTATTTTAATCTGACAAACTTTGGTATCTTGATGAAGGTTCTCTCAGTTTAATGGAAAAAGGTCATTAGACATTTTAGGCTCAAAAATTAATTTTATCAATGACAATTTTTTTTTTTTTTTTCTTCTAGTTTCCCAGTAATTAGCAATTTTTTAATGATCTTAGTTCAGCATCGATCAAGAAGAATTGTTCTTTACTATTTTCTTTTGAATCATATCCCATTAAAAAAAAGTGTTGTTTTAATTAATCTATTTAAAAAGAATAAAATGCCTAAAGTAGTTGAGTTCTATTTGCCACAGCTAATCCAGTCGGCCAAGAAAGAATATTTTATAAACGAAAGGTGAACTTATTTTTTTGCTTATTTTTGTTCCTAAAGTTCAAGTAAATAAAATAAAATTTAGAGACCACTCGTATGTATGTGTTATCAAAAATTTTTTGATAGAAGCGGCTAGCGAAAACAAATCAATTTGGGTGAAAATGTATTGGCATTTAATTTCAGAAATAGAATGTCTAGAAGCAAAGTTAAAGGAAACAATTTTCACTCAAAATGACTTGGAATATTTTAGAGAGCTATTTGAAGACTTGGTGAAAATAAATTTCGATTTAGAAAGAAGTCAGCAATTTTTTTTGGATTTTTTAAAAATTATTAGGCCACAATTGAAACCAGATTTTAAACTAACAACTGAAATTATTGAGCTAAAGCCGGGAATTAATCATTTACTTGATCTAAACGAGAAAACAATAAACATAAATTTGAATTTAAACAAATGCAAATTGTTGTCAACAAAATCAATAAAAATATGCTTGCAAAATGATGCTAATAAATTTGGACCTATGGACCATAGTTGTCATTATTTTATTTACAAAACAGATTTTGACTATCGTTTTGATCATCTAATACAGCAATCTATAGTTTTGATTGACAACATTCTTAAAATAGAAAATCTGGATTTTAAATTTTTAACTTATAGTTCAGTTCCAATTGGTTTCAATAGAGCACTTATTCAATTCAATGATTGCTCATTTTCCATTGTCAAAATCATGAATGCCAAAGAAGTGAAAAATTTAAAAGATTTTCTCAATTTGAATGTTTTTTTGTTTGGTCAAAAAAATTGTCCGAAAAAAATAGAGGAATTTTTTTCAATTTACAAAAAAAGCCTAGCTGGTTATAAATTAATTAGTTATTTATACGGCATTGATCATCGGTTGGATAAACTGTTTATAAACAAATTGGGACAAATTTTTTTCATCAATCTAAAACATCTGTATGGAAATGATTCAAAAGTCAAACAAAAAAAACATGTAAACAAATTTCTTCTGGATGTTCTAAGCCACAATGAGATAAAAGAAATTATCGAGCTTGTCATCAAGTCTTTTCTAGTACTGCGAAGGTAAGACTTTTCACTTTTATCATTTGCGTTTTATTAATGAATTTTCAATTATTTAGAGAAAGAAAAATATTGATTAACTTTTTTAGTTTGATGCTAAATAGTACAATAACCAAGAGCAACTTGGACGAACTTATTGCACGATTTATGATACCAGTCAGTGAACATGAGATTAAGAAAGTATTCAAGGACAGAATAGCCAAAGATTTTAAGATCAAAATTTAAATTTTGCTTCTATGATTTTAAACAGAAAATTTTTTTTTTTTTAAATAATTTTTTATAAATAAAATTGAATAAAAATATTTGTAAAAAAAAATGATATCAGTCAATATTTCATCTCAAGACCAGCTAGCTTTTACAATCGAGGCATCACTTGATGCTGCCGCAAAGATATGTGGTGTGTGTCTTTGGCCAAAGAAAGTATTTTATTGTTAATATTTTTTCAAGGGCTATTGGTTAGAAAGACAATGCTATTGGTGTCAAGAGATTTTTTATTTTATTTCATTCATTTTTTTTATTTTAAAAAAATAATTTAATTTGTATTTAAAAAAATAAATAAAAAACATTAGCTTCTAGCTAAAAGTTAAATTTGATTCATAGTTAAACTTTAATATAGTGGTAGACGAAATCAAAGAACGCTGAACATATTCAAAACCCTATTCCATTGTGTAATTGCTACCTTAGTTTTTCATCTTTTTTTCTTGAAGCTCAAACTATGTAAACTTCTGTCACATGTAAATTCTGTTATCAAAAGACTAACTTTTCAAATTAAATAATCTTCTATAATAAAAAGAAACGAAGTTTTAAAAAGAGAAAGTAAAATGAGATTTACTTTTTTAAATTTGACATTTTTTGAAAGCAACTTTTTTCATTTTTGTGTCTTTTTTTCCAAAAAATTAATATCCAAAGCCAAACAGACTTCAGAATTGAATTATTTTTCAAATAAAAAATAGACCCTGAATTGCCCAATTTACTTAGATATATGTTTATGAGGCTTATAATTTAAAAGAAAAGTGGCGGTGTACATTTTTCTTTTTCTTTTTTAAAACGATTTTAAAACATTTAAAATAGAAGTATGATAAAGCCAATACAACAGTCCTAAAGAGCGTTAAATTCTCTACAATTCGAGCTATAAAAGCTTGGGGTTTGAAAACAAAACATTGATAGAACTAAAAAAAGCTTTTTTGATGAGAAAAATACCTAAAAAATAATAATACCGAAAATATATGCCTTTATTTAATTTCAATTTTTAAAGTTAATTTTTTAAATAAAATTAAAAAATTTTTTTCTAAATTTTTTTTCGATTTTTTTGATCTTATTCAATTTTGTTCTCATTTGTTGACCATATTTTTATTTTACCATTCCTAGAGCCAGTGACCAAATTCTCAGTTTTTAAGAAATTGAAATTACACTAAAAAATGACCACTTATCAAGAGGTCATTTTTTACAGCTTATAAGCAATTTACAAAGTCTGAATGACCAGATAACAGCTGATATCTGTGATCTTTTGTTTCTGTTGTATAATTAGTCCAAGCATCAATTTGAATATGATTTTTACCAGAAAATGCCATTGCAACATATTTTTCTTCAATTTGAATTAGAGCAACTATACAAGTTTTCCAACAAATCTGACTATTTATAATTTTAAATTGGCTTAATGAATAGCAACATAAACCAGTATCATAAGCAAAAAGAACATCTTTCTTTTAATTCAAGTTTAAAAGAACAAAATTTTAACTTTAGTTCAATGTTTTGATTTTGCAGATTTAGAATTTTAATATTTTCTCTTGCAGATGAAATCAAAATTTCTTCTGATTCATTTAGTCCAACACTTTTAGAGACATATAACAACCAAATTGGTTAAGATTGATTAAAAAAATTTTATCAATCATTTTTAGAATTTTTTAAATTTCATCTAGATAATGAAAATATAATTTTATTTAAAATTTTAATGTCAATTTTTTTGCACTTAAAAGTTTTAATTTTAAATGAAAATTGTTGAAAAACGTTGAAAAATTTATTTGAAATTATATGTTCATTCATATAGCTTGAAATAGATTAATCATTGAAATTTATGGTCACAACGTGCTATTTTTAGTCAAATGATTGATACATAACACATGTGCAATTGCCAACCTTGGTCGCATTTATAATGGAAAAAACAAAATAGGCTGTAGCACATATGATCAATAAATTTAGAGTAAGCAACTGGGTCATTCTATTCCATTGGTTGTTAGACTTGTGGAGCAATACAAAGAAGGCTTCGAAGCAATATATACTGAATACCCAACTCCATTGTGTAATTGCTACCTTACTATTTCTTTTTTTTTACCTTGAAAAATCAGACATTTAAAAATATGTATCCTGTTATTCTCTATTTCAATATATCTAATTTTAATTTTTTTCTATTTTAACTTTATTTTATTTTGATTTTTTTTTTAATCTGAAGGAGTCTTAGGCTCGATACAGATATACAAATAAATAAATAAATTTGTTTTTCTTGGTCTCACCTCTTCTCTTCTAAATTTAATACTCTCAAAATCCACCGCTACATTTACTGACTCTATTGTCTTAAATTATTTGGATATGATGCATCTAAATGTCTCGTTATTTTACTATGGAAAACTTCTAAATGATTGTTTGTCTTTGTATCAGCCGTATTCGAATGATTCCAGAGTTCATGTAAATATTTTCCACTCATCCTAAATCATCAGTTGATGTTGATTGCTTTGGTCTATTTTTGCTTCGAATATAATATAATTGCCTCTATATTGAGCTATAACAAGGAAACTTTACACGCTTTAAACATTTTTAGACAAATCAGCTCGTATATTTTCATAAATTTGTGCAATGCTTTTGAAGTCTTTTGAAATTACAATAAAAAAAAATGGTTTAATTTTAGATGAGTGTGCTCGTCGGACTCGGTAACTTTCTCTAAGTATACTTTTTATTTAAAAAAGAATTAGTTATTAAAATCTTTCATTTGTCCTCATATGACATTACAAGTGCTTTGAAATAAAAAAGACCAATTTTTGTATTTTTTTTAACCTTGTTCGCTCCTTTCTTCATCTGCTCTTTGTGATGTGATAAATGTAATAAAAAATTCTATTAAAAAAAATAAATAAATAAAAAATTTTAAAGTTTTGTTTGTTTTTTTATTAAATTATTATTATTTTTTGTAATAATTTTAAATGAAAACAATGGACTAAAATTTTTTTATTTTTTAAAATTAAAAAATAAGAACAAAAAGATTTAATAATAATAATAATAATAATAATAGGTTAATGATAATCGTAATAACTTAAATTGTAAATAAGTGCACCTGTCAGCTTATCAGATTTATCTACATTGTCCGCTGTTTGAATGAGTCTATGATGAATCAATGATCATTTGTTTGTTTGTTTTTTTTAATAGTTGTTGTTTTATTTTAATGTTAAACGCACACTCTCTACACTTTGATTTCACAATTGATTTTACATTCGAGGCCAAAATAATTTAAAAACAGAAAGAAAAAATTCTCAACAAAAAAAAAAAAATAAAAAAAAAAAAACCAATAAAAAAAACTATTAACTTACACTGTTATAAAATCTATTATTGAGCACCATCATATGCAACTTATATAAATATATTTTTTTTAATTAAAATTTCTTAATTAATCAATTGATTAATTTTTTGTCTTGATAGAAAAAAAAAAAAATCATCATTTTATAATAATAATAATAATAAATAAATAATAAATAAATAAATTTAATGTTTTTTGTTTTTAATTTAATTAAATTTCAATCTGTATGTCCGTGTGTGTGTGTGTGTGTGTGTGTGTGTATTATTCATTTAGCTCGTCAGAGTTATTGTAATGATGATGATGATGAAGATGCGAATGATGATTTGTTGTGTGAGGCGAGGTCGGATGCGTTTGTACTCTAAATCGTCTGATACGGGCCGATTGATACATTGGCGGATGTCCAGGCGGAGGTTTGGGTATCACGTGACTACACTTTGCATTCTCATTGCCACTAGTTTTGCTACTCGGATACTTGTTTGTTTTGACCGGACTTGGAGCACTGGTGGTTAGCTCATTGCGATGCAACGACCTTGACCTAGCATACGAACTAGCCACTGAGCTCTTTTTCAATTCTTGTATATTGCCTAGATTTAAATTCTCCAACAATTTGTTCAAATCACTGCTTAAATAGTGAGAATTGGCCGCTAGCCTATCGTCCAAAGCACCCGTTTTACTATAATTACTTAGAGTTTTATTTAGAGTTTTGTTTATATAGTCCGAATGATTGTAGGACGATAGGCCAGCATTGGCATTAGTGCGTATATTCGACAATACATTGTCTATACTAGAGCTGCGTTTGTTTTTGTTTAGCAAATTGTTTGAATTGGCCGTGGCCGACGACGACGACGAGGCCGATGACGAACTCGAATTCGACTCGAGCATTTTAATTGTATTCTTTACATTCAAGCTATTATTATTATTATTATTATTATTTATTGAATTATATTGCTGTTGTTGTTGCTGTTGTTGTTTTTGTTGTTGTTGTTGTTCAACAATGCCGTTTATTTGTTGAAATGTTCCCAATGAACGTGAATTAAATTGATCATTGTTTGTTTCGTATTTTTTCATTCCTATTAAACTATTTGGATTGTACTTGTTGAATATTAAATTGAAATCGAGTATTTTTTGTGGCTGTGTGTCGTGCGATACTGCTGGTGCTATATTGTGTGTCGTTGAAGAAGAACAAGAGCCGTTCTTTGACTCGTACAAACTGGTCAACGATTTAACACTTTTTAAATTGGTCAAATTGGCAATGTCGTTTAGAAGTGTTTGCTGATAGGAATGAGACGAGTCGGCCGTGTTTAAACGCTCTCGTTCGTTATAGAACGATTTGGACGATGCCAATTTAAAATTACTATTAGTCGATTCGTTGTCGTTTTCTTTATAATTGACAAAATCACTTGGATAATATTGTATGTTGTATGTGTTCTTGAGAAATTTAATTTGTCCAAGAGAATCGTTTGTTTGACGCTGTTGCTGTTGTTGTTGCTGTTGTTCGCTTGTTTTACTAGTCGGCGGCGGCGACTCGGCCAATATTTGATTAAGCAACGAGTGAAACGACGACGTCGACTGATTGTTCTCCTGTTGTTGTTGTTGTTGTTTGTGTTTTGTGTCTTGATTGTTGTTGATCTCGGTCTGGTTGTTACTCGAGTCTTTTTGTTGTGGGAGGCGCGATCGTTGAGCCGAGTAGCCGAGCTCCTCGTTGTCAGAAGAGACAAAATTGTTATTTACATCGGCAGCCACTACATCGTTCTCATCGTCGTCCTCGCCGTCTACGTCGTCCTCGTCACCGTCGTCCAACGTGACCACCCACTGACTGACCAGTGTCTGCGGTCCGGCCTTCATGGCAAATGTAGCCTGTGGCAACGATTGCGCATCGCTGTCCAACATTGACATGTTATTCGAGCTGTTGTTGTTTCGTCTGGACAAATGAGGAGCGCACGCGTTCATCGAATTCGACATAGCATAGTCAAGTTTAGTCGACGATCTGTCGCGCGAGTACATGCGAGTGGGCGTCTTGGGCGGCTTTAGACTCGGCGCGCACACACTTGACGCACCGTTGTTAACACTTTCGTTTGCTTGATAAAATTCCATGTCGATTGGCGGCGATTGATATATTGACGAGGTCGTAACACCAATCGGTGTCGTAAAATCAATGCTATTATTAAGACTGTTCTTTGGCATTGTACTATTGTTATTGTTTAATTGTGGCTGCTGCTGCTGCTGCTGCTGCTGTTGTTGCTGTTGTTGCTGTGATTGTTGTCTGATTGATTGTGATGTTTGACTTTTATACGAATTAAATGTCTTTGGATTTGTTTGAACAATGGCGTTAGTCGAGGACGGAGTAACGGACGGAAACGATGAGATTGCTGCTGCTTGATTATTGTTGGCCAATTGACAACTCAAATTATTATTATTATTATTTAATGATTTGTTATTATTGTAATGTTTTAGATTGCTGTTGTTGTTTGTGTTTGTGTTTGTGTTGTTGTTGTATCGATTTGAGTCGGAGCATGCCGATGCGCTTGAATCAGCAGTGGCAACTGTAGTTTTTCGCATAGATCCAAGAGTGGTTGTGCCGGCGTGTATTGCAGCAGCATTGGCGCATTGAGCGGCCGCAGCTGCTATGGCCGCCGAGCCAGCGATCGCATCGGCTCGTTGCAATTTTCCATTTATCAATTTAGTCTCTTTTCGATTGGCAATTATTGACAACGATCCTACTACTTGCTGTTGTTTGTCCGATGATCCATTTATGAGACACTGTTGCATTCGTTTTGAGGCCGGTGTTGCCGCCGACTGTTGACTATATGCATCGTTGAACGCATTGCTCTCATTAGCGTTAGCCTCGCGTCTAATCGAACAACTCATTTGTTCTTTGTTGTTGTTAGTGTCGTTTGTGGTTATTCTCAAATTTTGCTGATGCATATAGACGGCCGGTTGGTTGATTGTGGTCGATGCGGGTAGTGGCGGCGGCGGCGGCTGCGTCTGCGTCTGCGGATGGTCCTTTTTGGCGAGTCGATTCGAGTGTTGCTCGGCCCGAGTGGTGGTCAGACCGGCGACGGCTAGCGTGTTCTGCAGCTGATTGATCATTTGCTCGTCTTCGATCGAATTCGCGGCGCTCGCCTCCCTCTCCCAGTCGAACAAGTCGGTCTCTTTGACCGCCTTGCGTTGTATGGCCGACTTGAACACGTCCAACAGCAGCTCGTAGTCCGGCTTGTCCTCGTAGCGCAGCTCTTGCACATGCTCCAAAAACGCTTTAAATTCACTGGGCAAATACTTTAAAAATAGGCCGTGATCGTACTTGTCTTTCATAATGCCGACTTGTTCTTTGTCTTTTATTTTGCGCCACGGCAATTGACCGGTCAAAAATTCGACTAGCATATAGAACAAAGACCATAGGTCGTCGTGTCGGCCCATTTCTTTGTTTTTGTGCGCGTTTACACTCGCGTAGCGTACGGTGCCTCGGAAGCCGGCTTGGGGTCGGGCGGCGCGCACCTCGCCCTGCGCGTTCGTGTACTTGCGGGCCAGGCCAAAGTCGAGCATGAACACTTTGCGACTGGTCGATGCCGTTCGTCCGATCGAAAAATTCGACGGCTTAACGTCTCGATGCAAAAAGCCAATCGAGTGTATGTGCTGTATGGCGACTAGTATTTGCGAGCCGAGTCTTAGTGTTGTGCTAAGCGAAAAACACTGTTTGCTTTGGGCTCGACGCAATTCGGCCAAATTTTTGCCCTGTAAACTCATTACCACATAGTTGTACGATTCGGTAGTGCCGCCGCCGATAAAACGACACACGTGATCTTTGCCCTGCAAGCGTCTAAGCACTGTCACTTCCATTTTAAGTACTTGTTTTGCTTGTTTGGTCGACTCTAGTTTCAATGCCACATTCTCTTTGGTCAACATATCGACCGCTTCGTATATTTGACCGAAACCACCGCCGCCTATTTTGCTTGTCACTTTCCATCGTTCTTTTATTACATGCTCGGGCTGGAGTAAATCGGCCTCGGACATGCTGATTCTAAATCAAATCTTTCAATCAATCTCTGTGTCTATATATGCCTATGTATCTATATATCTATATATGTATGTATTTATGTATGTATGTATGTATGTATGTGTGAGTGTATGTGTTTATTGTCTGTGTATGATTAACCAAATGAAAATACTTTACGCATATGACAAAGTCAATTATAAAAACTAAATTCCATTCTATGTGTGTATGTATGTGTGTGTTTCTAAACAGAAATAAAACGAAAAAAAAAAGAGTAAAACTGGAAATAAGTTGTTGAATAAAATTAAAAAATAAATAAAATTATTACTACTTTTTTTTTTTTTTTTTGTTAGATTAAAACAAATATATACAAATCCATTGAAAATAAATTTTATTCTTAGCCAACATAAAATAAAAAAAAAAATATATATATATAAAAT
The DNA here is from genome assembly GCA_006352455.1 of Brachionus sp. 'Tiscar'. NCBI lineage: Eukaryota > Metazoa > Rotifera > Eurotatoria > Ploima > Brachionidae > Brachionus > Brachionus sp. 'Tiscar'. Next base: position 19,756 of record VANL01000755.1, read on the forward strand.
GACTTGTAATTATAATTGTTGTTAGTTAGTTGCTTCTTATTTTAATAATATATGATCATTTAAAAAGTCTTAAGCTATGTTAAAAAAAAATCGTCACTGTCGTCTCAATTAATAAATGCGTCTCTCTCTCTCTCTTTCTCTTTCTATTTCTCTTTTTTTAATTCTTTTCTCTCTTACTCTCTCTCTCTCTTTCAATTTTTCTCTTTTACTCTCAGTTTAACCCAATTTCGAATCTATTGAAATGTGTTAAACATCATATATTTATAAGCATTTCGAGCATAAAACAAAAAATAATTATTTTATTTTTTTTTTCTATTTCAAAATATACAGAGTTTTTGTTTATTAAATGTAAAGATAAATATACTTAACAAAACAAAGCTGTCAAACTCGCCATTCATTCCATTCATAAAATAAAATAAAACAGCAATCAAGAGTAAACTATGGCTAAAGCTCTAAAAATTGACTTTAATTGCGTCAATGTTACAATCGATATAATTTTGTCACTTTTTGCTTAATATCTTGTCAATTCCTTGAATTAACAAGTTGAAAGAAAAAATATGTTTTATCAAATAGATTCACTTGGGACTAACAAAGTTAAGAAAAAGACAAAATTTTTAAAAATTTTGAACTCATACAAAAAAAAATTTAACTTTAATTAAATTGTTAAAGGTAATTTGGACCAAATTGCCAACACAAATCATCAATTTATAAAGACATGTTGTTATTCACTTGAAAATAATTTTCAAAATTTAATCATGTGACTAAGAAAAAGGACTAGGCCTTCACTCCAACCGTCCAAGGCTCTGCTTAAATTATATTTTAAATAAATAAATTATACAATTAGAAAGACCTGAGAGTTGTTTTTACATGTTTTTCAGCATTTTTAAGACAATTTTTTTGACTTGTCATGTTTCCAAAAGTCTTAATAATAATTTTAACTTGTTCCGTTTTGATTTTTCCAACTATCATTATTATTATTTATTAGTTTAAAGCCCCATAGGCAAAAATACAACAAACTACATTTAATTCGAATTAAATTAAAAAAAGAAAGAAAAAAAATTGCACTAGTGTTACTAAGTAAAGAAGTTTACTCTCAAAAGATCATTTAAAATTTTATAAAAATTAAAGTAATCCAAATTATGAGCAAATAAACTTAACCGAGTCAACCAAGCCACGATTTTCATCTAAAAATATATGATCAATTATGACTATTGAAGTCTTTGTACTATATTCTATCAAATACTCTCAAATATTACTAATTCATGAAAAAAAAAATTATTTTATCTGGCGTTAATTCTAAAATATAACTCTATTCTTTTTCGGATAATATATATTTTATTTTTTAGTCACTTTTTAGTGTTTGTTAATAAATTAATTTTATTGTCTGGATTTTTCAAGGATTTCAAAAATAACTTGAATTTACTTATCTTTGGCTTGAACAGCTAGGAAAAAGCTTGCAGACTTTGACCAACTTGTGCAATCAAGAAAATAGTTTGATATAATTTGAGTTTTCAAAAACACACAAAATACACGCAAATATTTCTCTTTTTTTTGTAAAAAACTATTTCTTCCACAGCTTGGAAAAATTCTATTCAAAAATAAAATTATTAAGACTTCCTAGAGTTGAATAGCACTAATAAAAAATTTACACCACATGATACAAAAATCTAGTTTATAAGCACAAAATCTCATCCTGAAATAGTTACTAATTTTTGTTTTTGTTGGTTGTTTATTGTTAGAATATAAATTATGCAATTGAGAAAAACAAATTATCTTAACAAAAAATACAATAAGTGAAAACAATAAAAAATTACTAGAAAAAAAAAAAAATTGGACACTAGATAGATATGACATTTTTGCTCGAAATTAATTAAATTGATTTATACCTAAATAATTTTTGCATGTTAGTTAAACGATGGGATTGGTAAAACTATGTCAGCAAGATAAAAACCCATCGAAACAAAACGAAACGAAAAAGAAAGAGAAAATAATTTATATCAATAGATAAAGAAAGAAAGAAAGAGAGAGAGAGAGAGAGTAACGATTAAAAGTATAAGAGCGGATTGTTATCTTTAAATATCACCATGAGCGAAATCTCTCTCAAATTGTTATGTTCGCCCATTGAAATGTCTACTAGCAATTATGTGATTAGCAAAGCGATTGGTCCTCATTAGTTTACTTAGTTGCTGTACACATCCCAAATAATCTGCTAGTCAACAACACGACTTAATCTAATGCTTTGACCAATAAATACAAATGCTAAATAATCCTAATTTAATATCAAATATTTGAAAGACAGCATCGACTAATTAATCATTTTCACGCTCTTCTCTCTGTCTCTCTAAAACTAACTTAAAAACCAAATGTTGCATACGATTGCGCAACGATGACCAAGCTGACATAAAACAATAAAAATTTGAAAAAAAAAAAAAAATTTTCTAAATTAGAAAATTTAGGCAAAACTATTTCAATTACCATAGTTATTTATATATTATTAGAAAAAAATAAAATAAAGTAATAAATTTTCTTTTATTCCTAAAATAAAATTATAATAATATTAACAAATAGCTTTATAAGTTTTTTTTTTTTTTTAGTTCTCTCTCTCTCTCTCTTACTTTTTAAATAAATAAATACACAAGATATTGAGAATTGCTTCTAACAATACCGTGAATTCTGTTGAATGAAATTTTAAAAACTCGACAAGAGTATCCCCAATTACTTAATTGGCAGCTTATGTAATAATTTTTTTTTAACTAAAGTCCTATGTAATGCACACTAAGCCTGACCTATGCTTTGAAACTTTTAATTTAATCTAATGCTTATTTTTTACCTTAAGACGACTTTGAGTTTACCTTTTTTTTTCTATTTGTTCTCTTTCAAAGTGTAACAGCGCAGACTAACTCAACAAAATTAGAAGAAAAATACTGCCATCACACAAATTAATTATGCTCAAATTTTTTTATTTCAGTACTTGTATCGAAATTATAATTATTAATATCTATATATTAGGCAATTTAAATTTATATACTCTAAATCTTCAAGATCAATCATAATTTTTAGTTCTAGAACGTAAATACCTTAAAATAGATTTAATATATTTTTTTTTTTCTATAGCAATAAAGATTTTCGATTGAGTTTGTTTATTGTTTTTAAACTTTAATTTTTTGGATCATTAATTATATTTATATGTAAATATGTGGATTAATGATTTTTAAATAGATGAATTTAAATAATTTAAATGCTCAATTAGCATTTTGAAATGATCACACTTGGAAAAATTTAGAAAAATTTATATCAAAGCAATTGTGGAGTCCTAGGCTATGATTAATCGGGCCAATTTATACTCGGCCAGATTACAGCTGTTCACATTAATGAAAATTTGCATTGCGCAAGTTTGTCTGCTGCTCTCATCTCATATACACTGGTCCTAACCACACATCAACAACAATAACAACAACAACAAAAATTACTAAAAGAAAATATTTCTTTCAAATAAAAAGAATAGTTCAAGTGTTGAAATTTTTCAACAACAAAAATAAAAAAAGGTAAACACTAAACAAGAGAATATTTTTCTTGCCTAATACATCAAAAGCTATACATATGTTTTCTAATTTTGAAAATCATTCAATCATCTACTTTATCGAACTAAGAAAAAAAATTCTAAATAAATAAAAGCTAGTTTTATTGAAAGCGGCAATTTTTCGCTCGCAAAGTGCTAACAAGCTTCACTAATTGCGAACAAAATTTAACCCTTTTGAACAATTTGAATTGAATTAAAAAAGTAAACTAAAATTGCGCTTTTAATCACGTGTTATTCTATAAACAATTGTGTCTAAAATCAATTTATTAGTTAAATTACTTGATATTTTATTATTTAAAATGATTTTAAAAACAAACATAAATAAAAATTGTTTTTAAGCACTTATTTATCAGCATAAATTGGTTGTCTAGATTGAAAACCTTAAAGATTATATAATAAAAAAATAAAAGCAATTCATTTAAAAATTAAATTTTGAATCCTTAATATAATAATAAATAAATAAATTTTGAATTTTTTTATTTTTAATTAAATCTTGAAAATTTGAATAATTCAATAGCATTTTTAACCTCCATGTTTTGAATAATTGATTTTTTTTTTAAACAACAATTCGATTATTAATTCAAATTTTGTAAATTGACAATTATTAATGCATTGTGAAATTTCATACAAAACAACTAATGTTTCACCTACTGCGGAAGCATGCAAAATCTGTGCAAATTAAATGCGTTTTATTTTTTAAATGAGTTAAGTGAGAGATGCGTTAGGGCAGGGCTGAGCCACTCTGTTCCACTGGTTGTCAGACTGGTGGAAGAATAAAACAAAGATTTCGAATCAAGAAATATCGAGTACCCGACTCCATTGTGTAATTGCTACCTTACCATTTCTTCTTTTTTTCCTTAACCATCAAATGTTTAAAAAATGTATTCTGTAACTTTCTATCTTTATCATTTCTTAATATTTCTTTATTTATTTTTACTTTTATTTTATTCTATTTACCGTATTTCCTCAAATAGAAGTAACCATAAATAGAAGAAACTTGCTACTATTTGAGTCAAAAATCACTCTTTAT
>VANL01000756.1:0-24360 GCA_006352455.1 Brachionus sp. 'Tiscar'
TGAAATAATAAACAAAAACTATGTTTTAAAATTAAATAAATGAAATCAGTCTCTCTCAGAGAAGATATCAAACCTTAAGAATCAATTAGATATTATTTTTTTATTAACGTTTTACTCAATACAATAAAAAAACTAAAAAACAAAATATATAATTACTATATATAATATATATAATTTTAAATTTAGATGTTTTATTTATGTTTTAATATGTTTTATTAAATTAGCATATTTGCATATGTTTTAATTTGCATAAAACATAATATGTTTTATATGTTTTATAAGTTTTAGTTTTATTGTAATTCACAAAAGTGCTTATTTATATCATAATCAGTTATCATTCATTATTTTGGTGACTTGTTTGACGATCAGTTTTGACGTCCGTCAAACGTGCACAGTATTTTAAAAATCTTATTAAGTTTTAAGTTAGGTTTTTTTTGAAGAGTGATGAATTGAACCATTCATGGATCAATAGGGCTTTCCAGTAGAAATTATTTACACTGTTTTTCGAACGCTTTTGATAAAATCACAGGCAATAAATTACTATTTAGACTAAAAAAATATGGATTTGGTGAAAATCAGAGTTGTTTAAAATTCACTAGGCGCAAGTCAAGTCAAACTTTTTTTTTTTCCGAGTCAAAGATTTTACAGTCACAAAAGCTACCTGAAACGGTAAAAATTCATGTGTTTGTATCTGACTTTTAAACAAATCTGGTGAAAATAAAGCAAAGTGGATTGGTGACTCTCCCTTTAAACCTATTCAATAAATTGTTTTGAGAAATATTAAATACTAGTTATGGCTTTAAGACTTTAGTGATGTTCCTCAAGATTTTGTCCTGGCTTTACATTTGTTCATTATTTATATCAATAAAATGCTTGAACTAATTGAAAATGAGTGGAATATTTATAAAAAAATAATAATAATAATAAAAAATGATATGAATTGGAATGTTCAAATTAGACACAGTGTTGCTAAAGCGAAAAGAATGTTGGGTTTGATAAAATCGTTTAAATTTTTTTACTGACTCGACTCAACACAAGCTTTAAAAGGTCTCTTTTTTGACATCTACAGTACGCGACTATTTAAATATTATTTTAATTAGTAAAAAAAAATTTAACAAAATTCAAATATTAATCCCAATTTTATTAGTCTTATTCGGCTTATATTGAATAAAAGAACACCGATTTTTGCTTGGTATCAATTGTTCATCAACCGTTAAATTTAAACCTGGTCTAAAGCAAGCTTGAGAATTTTCTATAAACCTATCCCATATTTTTCTTGTTATGCAAAATTTGTCAGTTTACACTCGTTCTGAACGAGCTGATTTAATGTAAAATTGAATATTTTACATAACAAGAAAAAATTTATCTCTTCATTTTTCGAAGTTTTATCAGTATTATTTTCTTCTTTTTCTTTAGGTTCTTTATTATCTGAGCATTCATTTGAGTCATTTTCAGAAATAGGGTGATTTATTATCTCCATTTGTTCTTCAAAATAATCATCAATGATCAAAATAATCTTTCATCTTTATTTCATCTATATTGTCCTTACTGTCTATAAAACTATTATGAATCATTAGATTCTGTGCTGAGACTACTCCTTTTCTTATTTGTATTTGATTAAGAAAACTAAATTAAAGAAAAAAAAAAGAACAAGAGTAAAATTTGAAAAAGAACCAAGTGTTAAGAAAACTAAATTTAAGAAAAAAAAAGAACCAGACTAAAGAACTAGTTAAATACAAAAGAAAAAGTTCATTGTCTATTCATCAATTATTTTGTAATCAAAACTAATAATTTATAATATTTTTATGATTTTAGCTTTGATGGAAAAAAATATTTTTCAAAAAAGATTAAATTTTGGGAACAACAAGCAAAATAAGTACCAAAAAGGGTCGAAAAAACCCCTCAGGTTTTTGAGTGTTAAATTTTGGATTTACCCTTAGTCTTTCTGGTTTTGGTTTAATAATTTTCTGTGCCGGTTTTAAACGAATAGTTTTAGTCTTAATTTTAGATATTTTTATTATTTATTTATTAAAAATTTAATTGAGAATAATTTTAAAATAATTTCTTCAACTTAAATTTTATCCTTGCTTTTTAATCTGTATTTCAATTTTTATTAACTTGGCAATTAAAACCCAAACTTAAACTCGAATTTTGGTTTTTAGCCATTGGGGCTTCTCTGCAAGGTTATACGGTAACTACAATCGACTTTTTTTGGATATTTAGTCATTATTTTATTGTTCAATTTTTATTTTCATAAACGAAACTAGATAGTTATTGATGTCAGTTTTTCGCTTTTCATTTTTATTCCAAAGTAATCTAGAAGATTCCAATTACTTCAAAATAAATTCGTCGTATTATTTATAGAAAAATAATATTTTTTTCATCATTTAGAATAAGAGCATGAACATTATTAAAATATTTGTTTATGCTGACAATTCTAAATGAAAAATATTTTGATGATTTTCTGATGAACTTGTCTAAAAATTACTTTTTTCAATAATTAATAGTAATTATAATTATTATATGTATATATTCAAATATTTATATAAAGGTTTATTAATTACTTTATTGTGTAGCAATTTTATTAAAAAAAGAAATACTAAAAATTTATTTAAAATAAACTTTTCTAAATTTTCATTATTTATTTATTTAATCTAATTAAATTGGATTACGTCGTTGATTAAAAAAAACATATAATACTCAATCTTTTTTCAGCCAAAAAAAAAATCTTACTAAATAATGAAAATAAAATAAAATTCGATTGATACAATTGAAAAACTCGAAAGAATTTTATTTGTGTCAATAGCGATCTCAGTATTATTTGTAAAAAAATCAAAAAAAAAATAATAAAATCTGATTCAAAATAACAATGCATGATAATTACAGGAAATTTTTTTTATTTAAAAAAATAGATTTTTATTTCCTTTTTGGTTTTAATAATAATTTTCAAGTATCTTTTGATAATCAATAATAGAAGTTTAATTTTAAAAAAATTTCAAATGGTTTAGTTAAACTTGGGAAGAAGTTTTCACAGTGTCGCTTGAAAAAAAGCTAATCAAACAACTTGGATTAAATTGGTAAACCAATTTTTTAATTTAAAATCATTTTTTTAATGCAACTTTTTCTTAAATTTAATTTAAAAAAAAAGAAAATTAATATTTTTAAAAAGCTTCAAGCTTTGATGAAAAAATTTGCCCTGTATTTTTTTAAAAAATAATTCTTTTGATTTTCTACCTTTTGGATTGAAAAATATCGTTCGATTGAAGCAAAGTTTGTTTAAAATAAAAAAACTCAAAATTTTCTAAAATCTAGCACTTAAATTTAAAATATCAGCCATTTTATAAACTTAGAAAAGTCACTCTATTAAAACATTTTTGATTACTTATTCGTCAGCTTATTTCTAATTAACTAAACAATTTATTTAATTTTAAATAAATAATTATTATTTTTAAATAAAAATATTAATTAAAAATCAATAAATATGACCTAATTAGAAAAAGTTTAAAACATTTCATAATATTTAGGCTCATAAATTTTAACCAAAATATCAAAAGCTTTATTAACAGTTGAAAAAACAAATAATTTTCCAGCTATTAGATTAAAATTGTTCGTCACTACATAACTAGTCTATTTTAAGCATTTTAATTCAATTGCTAAAAGACATCTGATATGTGATTGATTATTTTTCAAATTAAAAAAACACTTATATAAGGTTTTATTTATCACATTTTTAGCAAAGCGTTTTAATAGATTAAAAATAATTTTAATTTCGCTTAATAAGTAACTGAGTTTCAATGCTGAAAATGGCAGCAAAGCGTCTGTACATGACACCTATTTCTACAATTTGGATTCAGTTATGCAAATCTATAATTGAAAATGATATTTAATAAAATTCTTGCATAAAATTATAAACTACTAAGCACCCGGGATTCGCTATTTACTCACTTATAAGTCGTACATTTTTCAAACGAAAAATAAAGACTATGCAAAAAAATTCTTCTAAAATTCAATCATTATAATAAAATATTATTTGAATTTTGAATTTTTAATTTAGAAACTTAATCAGTTCTGTTTGATCTATTAAAATAAAAATAATTTGCGTTCGAATTGAATTTTGGTAGAACTGACGCTCAAACATTCCAAAATTCAACAAAAATCAGCGGACATATTTGAGTAAAGATTATTTTAATTGCAGATAATTTTAGAATTTAATTTAGCGTCTAGAAGAATATTTTTTTTTACCTACAATGTTAAAATTTTTACTTACGTTAACGAGTTCTTTTTAGGCTAAATAAACAATTAAAGAATTTTACGAAATGTAATTCAAAAAAGTTTTTTAATTTATTTAATTAATGGTATTTAAAGAGAAGTATTTATTTCGTATGAATCACTGAATTGAATGTTCAATTTAGAATCATAATTTTTTAATATTTAAATTAAATTTAGACAATAAAATTTAGTTTGCTATCTTTAAATTAAAATTCGAAAAGAGCAAACTTTTTTTCATAATTTGCCAACAAAACAATTTTTTACTTATAATGGCAAACGTATCAGACGATTTACATGAAAAACAAAGAATGTACATCTCGAGACACCAAGTAAGTTATAGCCCAGAAAAAATGTTTTTTAATCCCTAAATTTTTCAATTTTAAGGGAATTTTTTTAATTAAAAAAATAAAATAAAATTTTTTTATTGAAAATTCTATAGCTTAGGGTATAAAAGGAACACAAAGCTGAAATTTAACACAAAAAACATCAAATTAATTTTTATTTCTTGGAAACGTGAAAAATTTCAAATTTTCTCAAAAATGATAGTTGAGATTTTTCTAAAAGATTATTAAAAATCGATAAAAAAAGTTAACCCTTGAATGCTTAAGTCTCTTCAAATCTTTGCTTATTTGCTGATTAATATTTCATTTTAGGAAATTTCATCTTCAGGACCTTCAAGCGGTGATGACGAAAATGAGGAAATGGATGAGATTCAAAATTTAGCCACTGCTCAACAAAACATCAATGTTTACCAAAACAGCAACAATCTGACAAAAAAATCCAAAGTAATTTAATAACTTTTAATAGATAGAAAATATATTTGCATTTATAAATGAAGAAACGAGCTGTTGAATTGCTCGAAAGCTACCGGGATACTAACACCGTTATTTCCAAGCCGAAAAATCATGAAGGGATTTTATTAAAGCGCCGAAACTGGCCAATGAAGGGATGGCACAAGCGTTATTTTATTTTAGCCGATGGAATTTTGACTTATGGAAAATCAAAAGCTGACGTAATTTTATTTTTATCTCCTAAGAAAAAATTTTCCCTCAATTTCACTTGATTTTTTAGATTTTGAGGATAAAAAAAATTTCTCAAAAAAAATTATTTTAATATATCATTAATAATTTAAAGAATTTATTCAAAAAAATTAAATATTAGCTTCTTTTTCAAATTAAGAATTAAAATTTTTATTTTTAAATTATGATAAAATTAAATTAGAGGATAAAAATAGAGATTAAAAGGTCGATTTTTTTTAACAATTATAGTTTTTGAAAAGCATTTTTACCATAAAAATCAAAAAAGCTTTTTTTACCAATTTTCATTTTATTTTGTTTAATTTTTGCTGATGTTGTTTATCTAAAAAATTTTATAATTCTACAAAAATTTCTCTTTCTACAAAAAATTAATAGTTTTTAGCCTAAAAAAAATTTTATTTTAACTCTTAATTAAAATTTAATTTTTCAAAGTTTTGTTGCTCAAAATTGGTTTAATGTAAATTTTCCTTTGTAAATTTTTGTAAAATCACGTTAAAATTAAAATCTCGAAAGAAAAATCTGGTAAACAGAAAATTATAAAATTTTATTTGCGTAATTTTTGAAAAAATTAAAATAGCCCTTTTTTTAAATTTTCATTTATTTATTTTTTTATGGGGCAATTTAAATAAAAACTAATATATCTCAAATTTTGGTAAAATCAAAAATTTTAATAGATAAATTTAAATGCCCGTATTGCGAAAGCCCTGAGTGAAAGCCGGTATAGCCAAGAGGCTTGAGTATTAAGTCACATAAGCAGAGGGTCTAAGGTTTCGACTGGGTTATAAATGCGGTATAGATGGTCAACTTGATGCATTATCCGCTTTAGCAGAAAAGGGACAAGTATAATTTTATGTGAAATTACCAGAATTTAATTATTATTTTAATTTAATTGAATACAACTGTCGTAGCGCTACTGTAACATAAATAATTTTTTTATTCAAAATTAAAGAATTTAATTATTTCTGCCAAAAATTTGGGAAAAAAAATTCAAGGAAAATTAAAATTTTTAAAAAGCATTTTTTAAATTTTTAATCCTTGTTTCTAATTTAATAATTAGTTGACAAAGCATAGAGATAAACCGCATGGAGTTCTAAATGCATACATGTCAATTGTATCTTTTATTACTTCAAAAAAAAGAATACTCATTGATTCAAGTACTAATTCCAGCGCTGTGGTATGTCAATTGAAAGTAATAGAGAACAAAAAAGATTTTAATTTGATTTTAAATTTTTTCTTATTATCAGGCTAAAACACAATCTGAATTTGAGACATGGCTGGAACTTCTTAGACAGCATAGGCTTTATTATCAATTTAAACTTTTTCAAAACAACAATCGAAACAGCAGCTTTTTAATAAATAATCCAAACCAGCTAACTCCAACGAGTAATCGAAAATCAGATTTGGCTTCAAGTAATCCTAAAATGAATCAAACTTCATCTAATTTGATAAATTTTTCAAAAAATTCCACGTAACTTTAGAACTTTAAGTAAACTAAAATAAAATTAATCATTAAATTTATACAGTTCTGAGGATTTGGCGAAGCGAAACTTGCAAATAAATCTAAAAATTGATCATGAAGTTAAAAACAAACAAAATAACTATCCATCTATTGATGACTATCATTTGGATAATAGCTTTAAACAAGTAGAAGAAAATTTGATGAATCTATCAAAAGTTCTAGGTTCGTTATATTTATGCACTTTGTCATCATCAGCCAACACAACAAATTCTTCTAATAATCAAATAAATTTTCCTGGACAAACGAGCTCATTTATCCCGCACCACCAACCTCAACAATCTTCAGTGGTATGCATTTTTTTAAAATCTATTCAAATTCAATCTACTAATTAATTAACTTTAATTTCTTCTTGAATTAAAGAGTGCCGACTTTATTCAAATATTGAATGCAAATCCGAAGATTCACTCTAGTAAATCGAACCCAAATTTGATCAACAATGAAAACACTTTAATGTCTTCAAAACCGAACAGTAATAAATTGCACATTGACAATTTGAATTCAACTATCATTTTAGATTTACCCACGTGTTTGACTGTACCGCCATCGATAAGCATCGATTCAGCTGGAACAATTTGTTCATCTCAATTAATTCAATCAACTAATTCAATTTCAAGCGATGAAAATTCTTTTAGAATAAATTTTTATCAAGATGCCAAATCAAGTAATTATCATCTCTTTGGTGTAAATTTAAAATAAAAAAAAATATTTAGTTCATGACCAATTGCTCTTTATTTATCAACAATTACTTCTAAAAAAACAAAATTTTTTGACGGGAAATTCAAATGTAAATTTGAATGCTAAATTAAATATTTTTATAACATGTGTTCTAATATTTTTAGGTGGCTAAATCGTCACTTAGAACACGAAGATCAGAATCGGTCATGTCAACAATGTCACTACAGGACTCACAACAGTTCTATGATGCTATTGAATATTTGACTTCTGATAGCGAGTCAGACGACGACTCTGATCAGGAAAGTGATCAAGAACCGACTGAAATAGTTAAAAAAGACAACCATCCAATTGTTCCAGGTTTGTATTCAATTTTGATGTTTTTTTTTATAAAAATATTTGATTTTTTTTTGCTACTAAATTTAAACATAAAATAAATTTGAGAATTTTTGTTCTTAGTTGATTTAAATCGAGATGTTTCATATGATCAAAGTGAAGGTATTTAATTCGCATATGTTTTGAATATGAGCTTGTTAAAGGGTTGTTAATAAAATATACCTTTGCTAATGCAGTTTAAAATTTAGAATTAAAATATTTGAACAAATTTTGAATATTTATCAAAAATTTTAAATCTAATAAATAATGAATTTATTGCTAATTTAATCTATCTGTGATTAGAATTTTTTAACAATGAGCTAGTTAAAAAAATTATGTTCAGATAAAATTTTAATTAAATTTTTTTTAATGCAATTAATCATTCAATTTTAAAGATTTAAAATTTATCTTGAAAAAAATTAACAGCCCTAAATTTTTAAATCGAATCATTTTTGTATTAAATATTCTGTGTACATTATGTCATAAGATCAATTTGCTTTGTGCATCTAAGGAATGCTAATTTTAGTTAATTGTTATTTTTTTATAAATGAGATTAGAATAATTAGAGCTAATTTAGGAATATTTAATTTTAGAAGAACTGCAAACTCAAAAGATAATGACAAGAAGACGAAAATTACCGGCAACAGCCCCTGATGCGTCCAATGTAAGTGTTTGGGGTATATTGAGAAAAGCAATTGGTAAAGATCTGTCCAAAATTTCACTTCCAGTTATTTTAAACGAACCACTAAGCATTCTTCAAGTAATTTAACAATTATTTTTTAAAATAGGCTAAAATTAGATTTTTTTTTAAAGAGACTCTCTGAAGAGCTCGAATATAGTGATTTATTGGACACAGCCAGCAGCATTTCAGACCCATACGACAGAATGGTTTATATAGCTGCTTTTGTTATATCTGGCTATTCTTCGTCATATTACCGAAACGGAGCAAAAAACTTCAATCCAGTTCTTGGTGAAACATTTGAACTTATTAGACCCGATAAAGGATGGAAATATGTTGCTGAACAAGTAAGTCATCATCCGCCGATATCTTCATGTAATTGCCAGTCAAAAAATTTCATTCATGAGCAAGTTTTTCATGCTAAAATAAAATTTTGGGGTAAATCGATGGAAGTTCATCCAGAAGGATATACAAGAGTAACTTTGCCAAAGTAACTTTTGAAAAATAAAATATTTTAAAAAGTGAATTTGAAATTTTGATAATCTCAAAAAACAAAAATTTCAATAAGTGTAAAATAAAATTCTTGACCGCTAAAAATATTGAAAATTTCAAATTTAAAAATTAATAAAAGCTTAAAGATATTATTTAATTTTTTTTTTTATCAAAAAGATTTAATGAAACTTATCAATGGAACAAAATAGTCATGTATGTTCATAATGTGATGGGTGCATCAAGAAAGATAGAGCAATACGGTGAGATTACAATTAGATCTACGAGCGGTATTTCTTGTACAATTAATTTTCCAAAAGTAAATTAAATTTTTATTTAATGAATAATTTTTTTATTCTTATTTAGTCAAGTAATTCGAGTCAAAAAAATGAATTTTATGGCGAGGTTTTTGAAGATAATGTAGTCAAGCGAAAAATATTTGGACAATGGCATGAGTCATTTTTGTGCGGAATGGATAATACAGCTAAAACAATTTGGAGAATGGGCGCAATGCCCGAAGATTTTAGTCTTTACTACGGATTCACACGTTTTGCAATGGAATTAAACGAAATAACCGAGGATGTAAAGAACGATTTACCTCCAACTGATACTCGATTCAGGCCAGATCAAAGAAATCTTGAAAATGGTGATGTAGAGCGAGCCGAATGCGAAAAGCATCGTATCGAGGAAAAACAGCGCACTAGACGCAAAGAAATGGAAGCTAGGGGTGAATCTCATCAACCTTTATGGTTCCGATTGAGCAAAGACAGTCTCAAAACGAGTACAAATGAGGAAAAAGAGTGGATTTTTAATGAGCAATATTGGATAAAGCGGGAAAATCAAGGCTTTAAAGAAATCAAGCATATTTTTCCTAATTTGTGGTAATCATGTCCCTTTTAGAATTAACATGTAAAGCCATAAAAAAAATTTAAAAATCATTGTGTAAATAAGCTTAATTTTTTTTATCAACTCATGTGTAAAAGCCGGATGATCCCATTTTAATAGTCAATGACTAAAATAACATCTTTAGAGAGATAGAACCTTCCCAATGGTTGTGGTGAAAACTTTTAAATTTGAGTTTGGCTTGAGGAAAAAGAAAATTTTTCTCAAAGCTTTCTTTTTTTTTTTTCAAAATTATACGAATTAATTAATTTTTGATATTGTTAAATTATCATCATTTGAAATAAAATAATTTTAATTTATCTTATTTTAAAAGTATCTAAATTAAATGAGTTTTATTTGTTATCTATCAAAGAAAAACAAAGTTTTTTTTTTTTTATTTCGAATATAGCAAAAATAAAAAAAGATGTTTTTTATCAAATATTTGAATAAAATTATAATTAACTTAAAGATTTTAATTTTTAAACTGAGAATCTTTTAACTGGGTTCTTTAAAATACAATAAAATATTGCTTGCAATTCACAAAAAAAAAACTTTAACCTTTATTTTATTTTTAAAAGATGAATTGGTATAAAAACAAGCCATTGGGTTTTAGAATTAAGATGATTTTAATCGTTGATTTTATACTTTTGATTTTTGCCTATCTTTTTGTTAGTCGATACAAGCTATTTTCCATTTTGATCACTGGCGTTTTGCTTTGTTATTTAAGTTTCAACTTTTTTAATTCATTTGTTTGTTTGATTAACTTAACCGATTCGCACAATTTGCCTACAGTTAGCAAATTTCAATTAAATTTGTACACTTTTTTGTTTAAAAATAAGCAAATTTACCAGTTAGTCAAAAAATTGATAAAATATAAGCTCAATAGCGAGGATATTTTTGAGGCCTCACAAAGCCCGGACAAGATTGGGAAAATAGATCAAATTTTAGCTAAACAAATCGAATCTTTGGTTAAAAAAATAACAGAAAATTTTATTGAAACGTGGTATTTTGCTAATGTAAGCAATAATAGTCAGTTTGTAACCGAGTCAAAAATTCAATTGGAGCATATACTGAAAGATTTAATAGATCGTTTTGAAAATATCAACAAAATAGACCTATTTTCCAAAGCTATGCTAATTTTAAACAAAAATTTTATAGATTTTTCCATAAATAATGAGCTATGCAAGACCGAAATTCCTGTTCAGAAGCTTCATCCAGCGGTCAGAAACTTGGCTGAATCAGAGAAAATCTTTATAAAAAAATTGGTTCTCATAGTTTTGAGAAAATCTGGCAATATTCTAGATATAAATAACCAGTTTATAGAAGAGCTCTTCATGCAGCTCATAGGCAAGAATTGCATTCAAAAAGTAGTAGATATGCTGAGTCAACCGAGTTTTTTGTACTTCGCTATTTGTTGTGCTTTAGAAAAAGAAAAAACATTTTCAGCCAGAGAAGAAATTAAAGATCAACCGCAGGAAATATTTTTTTCTGGATCAGATGATGATTTTGAGCCTATTGATTGGTCTGATTCAGTCACTAGCAAAAATGAGAATTACAGTATACAACAAGTTATTCCAAAATCTGAGCTATCTATGAAAAATCCACTTTTTGAAAATGATAACAATGATTTATTCTTGGAAATATTTAACATTGGAATTATTGGCTCAGAAACGAGCAAAGAACCAAAAACTGGAAAAGAATTTACCAATTATTTGATTAAAGTATTTTTGTTTTTATTTTAAAAATTTCAATTTAGTTTTTGTTTTTTTAGTTTGAGTACAAATTTTCGTCTACATCTATGGATTTGAACAAAGACTCTGGTAATGACAATTCGCAAATAAAAACTAAGCAAATTAGAAGAAGATTTAAGGAATTTGTGTCACTTCAAAAGAGTTTAGAAGATCAATTTCATCTTAAAAATTTCAAAGGTCCATCAAAATTTAACTCTCCTATTGGCAACATGGAATCTGATATTGTCGAAAAAAGACGGCTTAGACTAAATAAATATTTAAATGTAAATTATTAAAATTATTAAATAATTTAATGAGATTTTTTTTTAAGAGTTTGATTTGTTTAACTGAGATTTGTCAGTCTAGAGATTTTATCAATTTTTTGGGTCTTTCGAATAGTGAACAAGTAAAAAGTGGTCAAAGTTTGGTAAAAATTTTCACTCTTTTTCTAATAAGGCTATTTTCTAATTTGTTTTAATTTCAGTCTATCTTAAAATCAGTAAGTGAAAGTTTGTTTGACCGAAATTCTTCCAAATTGGATCCAATTGTAAATTTTGCTAATATTTTGCCAAATTCTTTTGAATATAGCAAAGAAGTATATCAAGTTTTATTTGTTTTGAAAATAAATTAGGCAATAATTATCTAATTATTTAGGAGAGTTTTTTTAAATTTCACCATCAATTAGTCAACTTATTGAAAGAGACAAAATATGTGTATGAAAATTTTGCCAAAAATGGTATTTTAATCATCAAAATTAATTTAGCTTGATTAAATTAAAATAATTTTAGACTGTTCAATTGAAACTAACCGATTAATTGAAACAAACTTAAGCAAAAATTTGCTAGAAATAATAAATAAGTTACTGGCATCAGCTTCACTAAAAAACAATTTACCGGCTCAATTTTGGTTTAATCAAAAAAATATCTATAAATTACTTGAATGCACAATTTGCGAGTTTTACGCTGAAAGGTAAACTAAATCTTTTTTTGTTTTAAGATTTATTGAAAAATTTCGAAAGATTTTTCGAGGATCAGCTTAATAGCCTGCTGTCCAAAGAGAGTCTAACTTTTTATTTACAAAATTTAGAAAGTTGTTTATTTAATAATAAAAATCAAATTAAATACAGCGATCCTGATTATCAAAATTTATTGGAAAATTTGCTGAAGGAAAAAATTCCCGGTAATTTAAATTCAAAATATTTTTGCATCTGATAATATGAGACCATTTGATCAAAAGAAAAACACATACATTTTAGTGCTTTGAAAAAATAATTTTGCGATAAATTTTTTACTCAAAAAATATTTAAAAACATATTTTAGATTATAATTTTGAACATAGACTTCAATTTGCTTACTGTATTTCCTCTTTCGATTATTTTGCAGCACAAGCTAAGACAAACTTTTGAACTTTGCAGCATACCTATCTAATGCTTTAATTTTTTTAATTAGGTCTTCATAAAACTCTGAAATTATTAATTTAATGCGTTTTACAATACTTATTTTAAAAAAATAATAAAAAATCTATTTTTTTCTGAATTTTTTTTCTGAGCTGCTCTAGCTTTGTAAATTAATAAAATTTCGGTTATCCCTAAAAAAAAAAACGAACGAGGGAATACGGTATTATAAATTTTTCATAGAATTTCATAATATTTAATTTAGCACATATTCTGAGCTGAGCTGCTTTTGCTCTGTAAGGAAAATTAAATTTTAATTTTAGTTGATCATAATTGATTGATCAAGAAAAATCTTAAAATTTCCGCTAAAAATAAATATATGGCTTCTATTTTTAAAACAATTCATATATTATCCAAGATCTTTTGTCTCACTAGATTTTCTTTAAAAACACACATGTGAACTTATTTATTTTTTTTTAGATTTATTCAAAAAAATTTTTGGTCAAAGACTTGACTTTTCGATCAATGTTTTTATTAACTGTTTTAAGCATGAAATTTTAAACAAGTAAGCATTTTACATTTATGCTAAAAAAATAATAATATTTTGATCAAAAGACATATTATCTATAATGTTCTGGAGATGTTTTTAATGTTTATGTATCCAGAGGAATATGAAAAAAATATATTTTAAAAATTTTAATTCTTTATTTCATTTTATTTTGTTTGTAAATAAAAGAGAAAAAATAATTTTGTTATTTTTATTTAAGAAAGATCCACAGAGCTTAAACGCCTTAAAACTCTACTATATTTTGAATCATATGTCTTATTATTCATTATAACTTGTTTGTTCAATTTAAACTTAAAAAATCGCTTGAATCTATCAGGCAAAATTTCAAAACAATATTTTACAATTACTATGTAAATTAAAAAGATTTTAATGCAAACTATTAAGACAATTAAAATAGCCATCATTCTCCAACTAAAAGATAATAGACTTATTGAGATCAAAATTAAAGGTAAAATGTAATAAAGTATAATTATATATGAGGGTATAATCCGATAGTGTCTATATGCTAAGTTTCCCAAATGTATTGCAATTTTTTTGGGAAATCGCAAAGCAGGAATCGGCAACCACATTAATACACCAAATATATTGAACAATGTGTAAACAAAAGCCAATTGTAGAGATTTTTTTAATGCACAGCCTGGCTGAGAAAACGCGCTCAAAATACCAGTTACAGTAGTACCTACATTTGAGCCCATTACCATCACATAAACTCTTTGAAGGTTGACTACACCTATGCCACATAAAGGAACCAATGTTGCTGTCATTATATTTGAACTTTGAATTAACAAAGTAAAAGTAAAAGCAATAAAAAAAAGAATTAAATTCATTGACCATTTGAATTTTGGTGAAAATTTTGCATTTATGCATTTACGTACACCAAGAGCGATTGGACCAACAATTATCAAACTTAGAACTTTGACAATTGAGAAAAAAATTACTAAGAGAAAAATTGTTGATGTGATAAGAATAATTAAGCCAGTTGTAGTGTCTCCATAGCTCTTTACTAATGGAAATGTTAAATAATTGCATTCTTTAATTCCGTTTTCTTCACAGTATCTTAGCGCAATAGTGATCAATTTCGATTCATTTTTAACTAACGTTCCGTTTTTTAATGTATCCAATTTTTTTTTATCAATTTGTATTAAAAAATTAGTAATTGGTGTTTGAATTTTTTTGATAAAATTTAATTCTTTAAGCAAATATTTTTCCTCAAAATTGATTGCTTCCACCATTTTCAAAGAAATTGACGACAAAATATTGAAAAAAGTCTCGATAGGAAATAAAACCAATGTTGTCAAAATGTTAAACATATCATTTAGAGTAGCCGCGGAAAATGCTCTTCCAAGTGAAAGCGGATTATTCGATAGAGTCAAAGCAACATAAGAATTTGTTATACACGTTCCAATATTTGAGCCCATAATTACAGGTATAGCATTTTTTACCGACGAAATCAAGCCTGTACCTACCATTGTGATTACTATTGAAGTTGTAGCTGCAGCATTTTGAAGAATTGATGTGGTAAGAATACCAAAACATAAAGCAGTCACTGGATTGGAAAATAGATGTTTTAAAATACTTTCAAATTTTAAGAAATCTGGAGTAATGAGTATAGTTCCAATTGAAATAAGCTCTAATGAAATTAAAAATAAATAAAGCAATAATAATAAAGTGATAACTTTAGCAAAAGAATATGTTAGAAACAAACGTTTCTCACTTTTGCTAAAATCTTTCCATTCAGTAAACAAATGAGAGTTTATTTGTAGATTTTCTTGCTTGTCTCCGTTGCTGTCAATGTCTGTTATTCTTATTGAATCTAATTCACTCATTTTGAATTTGATTTTAACCTTTTTTCTTTATGAAAATTTGAAAATTAGTATTTTAGAAACAAAAATATTATTTAGGCTTGTCAAATTTAATTTTAATTTAGGAAAATCATTCTATTTAGTAGTTTCCATTTTTTTGTTGTTTAGCGTATACTTTAAAAATTAGATAGCAATTTTCTAAAGAAATTGATTTGTAAATAAGAAAATTATGTGCCATTAAAATAGAGACTTTATGTATTATTAAGACAAAAAAGGTATTTAAAATCGATCAAGAAAACAACAAATTATGGAATAAAAATAATGTTGTATAAACATTGTAAACTATAATCTACTTTTTGCGTCAATTCTAGATAGCAACAGAAAGTCCGAGAAGTTTTTTAAGCTCGTTGTTAAATAATTTTATCAATTATTTTTATCTAATAAGAAATAAACTTTTTTAAAAAATGGCTCATCCGAACTAAAAAATTATCATTTAGTTCTAGATCATTTATTTATTTATCAGAATAGAACAATTATTCAGTTTAATTTTTTTGTATTGACTTCAAAATTTTTTTGATTCTGTTGTCTTTAGCAAAATTTTTTGATTATATTCAAATTGGAGAAAAAAAAAGGAAAAAAATTTATTTTTTAAAATTATTTTTTTGAAAAATTTATAAATATCGAATAAATTTTTGTAAAATATTTCTTCTTTATTTTTATCTTAATTACAGATTCGGATTCTTCCAAAACAAAAATGCTGACTAAAACATCCGTTTGGTGTATCTCACAAACTTTTTAGTTGCAAAGTATTTCAATTTTATACTGAAGATTGTAATGAGAGATTCATTTGATATGTAAACAAGATAGGTAATTTAACAGTAAAAATATTAATAATATTTAGCTGCAGCAATTACCATGATACCAAGTATGCTTAGACACTCTTTTGGCGAAGTTCCAATTTTTTTGTCTTTGACTGATGAGTTTCAGTATTTATTTCAGTGTTTCAGTAAAAAACCGCTTTTTTATATGTGTTGTGTTCAAGTCGATTTATCTGGCTATTATTTTTATAAATAAAAAAAATATTTCTAAAATTATCATTTTAAATTTTAACATAAATCTGTATTTGAGTTCAAAATACTAGATGTCGTTACTTCAGTTAAAGTTTGTGTCTATTTTTAATAAATAATCTTTTCCAGTTGATTTCGATATTTTTAAAATAAAAAAAATTATTTTAAAAACATTCATAATAAATAAATTAATTGTAGAACATAGAAAATTTTTATTTTAGCTTTTTTAAATTTGTTTTTGGACTAAATAATTCAAAAGTAAAATTTATTATTATTTTTTTTAGTAAAAAATCAAAATTTATTAAAATATAATTTATTTGTTACAAATTGAACGAAATTAGAATTTAGAAAAGTGGAATTTAATTTAATTAAAAGCTTGATAAAGGTGTTGATAAAACTTTGATCAATCTTTCATAATTAATTTTATCGTCTTTATTTGACCCATTTACTTCTTGAATAATCATTTCAACTAAAAAAAAATTAAAATGCTAAAACAAAATAAGCCATAAAAAATTTTAACTATTAGAAAAAAAAAGCATTATTTAAAAAAAAGTTCTTGCTTTTAATTATGTTAGAATTTTTCTAAAAATTAAAATTATTCAAATTTAAATTTACCATCCTTGTTAGAAAGAGTTTCTCCAGTTTGAGTTAATATTGCTTTTAATTCTTTTGTTGTTAAATATCCTTTTTTATTTACATCATATGCTTTAAAAGCATTCAAAATCTCATCATTGGCATTCTCGATTTGTATATGGTCGTGGAGAATATTTAAAAATTCAGCAAAATCGATCTGAGCATCTTGAAAAATTTGAAATTTATGGAAATTAATCAATCAAATTTATAATAAAAGAAAAACCTTCTTTTTTATATTTTTTAAAATAATTTTCTAGTTCTGTCTTTGTAGGTTTAAAGCTTAACGATCTCATGACAAATCCGAGTTTTTCGGCAGATGTAACAGTTCCCTCTTTGGCATAAAGCTTGTAACATTGTCTATAGACTATTTTTTCAAAAAAAAATAAGAATTAGCTAAAAAATCAACCTGATTCTTACCTTCAATATCCTTTTCATTAAAATATTTAGACTTAAAACAAAAAATTATTAATTAAAATTTTAAATTGAATTTAAAATTCTCACCATTTCTTAATTATGCTTAGTAATTTTTTGAAAAAAAAATATTCAAATTTTTGTATTTTTTTTGGTAAACTTAAACTGAGCTTTCAAAAAAAAAAGAAAAGAAATTAAGCGAACAAAATTTAGAATAAAAGTCAATTGTTGTTTTTATGTCAATTAAAATCTTAAGCTATGTTAAATTTAAAAAAAAACAAAATTCTATTTTTCACTTTTCTATTTGAATAATATTTTATTATAATTTCTTTGGTATTTGAGCTCAATTGATGCTTAGAAATTTTAGGTAATCTCTTTTTAATATAAAGGTATTTATTGAAAACATGTTCTTTTTAAACGTAAAATGAGGATAAAAAATAATCACAAAAAATAAAATATTTAAAAATGTTTTTTAGAATATAGAGTATTAAGGATTCTAATATTTATCCATTTTATTTACTTGTTTTTTTGGTTTAAGCTATTATTTTTAATTTGTAAAGAACAATATATAATTAAAGAGAATTAAGAATTTTCGATGTTTATCTTTTTTATTTACTTGTTTTTTTTTGTTTAAAATATTATCTTTGATTTATTAAGAACAATTCACATTGCCAAAATACAATTGCTAAATTTTTTGGTTTGATTTTTGGTCACCATTGAATTAAAAAATGTTGATAATCATTCATTCTCTTCTTTTTTTTTTATAAAGAAATGATATTTATTTTACATAAATATTTTTGGTATTAAGTTTTTAATAATTTTCTTGAGATCAATTAAATCTAGAATTCAAGGTTATGGCAAAAAAATAGAATAGATTAAAAATAAAAATTAGAAATTTTTACATAGATCAAGTATTTTTTCATATAATTTTCTCAAGTCTAAACAAGAAATATTAAAATATATTTTTCATAAATTTTGACAAGTCTTTTTTTTAACCAAAATTAACAAATTGAACAAATTTGAAACTTTATTTGATTATTGTCTTAGTAAATATGTTTGCTTTTGATCTCAGGACAGTTGTAGCTTGAATAAAATTTAATGGCATTTTTAAAATTTGGTGATTTACATCTTAAGCAAAATTTAAGAATTCTAAAAAATTTAAAAAAAAAAAATTATTACTGCTTGATTATTCATTTTTATTGATTTATAGTTTTTTTAAAAGCAATTTGATTATAATTTTTGTAGCGGATGATAAACATCGACTATTTATTCATATAGATTAAAATTTTGGATTTATTTTATACAATATTATGAAAAAGTGCTTTCAATTAAAAGATTTGTTTTTCTTATAAATTACTCTACGGCTACTTCTACGGTTTCGTCATTCCGTTTACCACAATCGGCATTCTTTCATTACCTATTGCTGATTTGCCTTAAAAACCTCCATGCCACTACAACTGTATAACTTTAGCCTCATTAACCAAGTTTCCCATATTTGACCCAGAGTTACACTTAAATAGGCGACATGTTACTTGAGCCATATGTTACTAGCCCAAGCATTATCACTGTTTTTTGGGTCAGGTTTGACCAAACTCGATATTCTATTACTCAATGTTTTCAGGCTACCAACTCAGTCCCGTTACCTATTTGAGCAATTTCATAGGGTAAAAAAACATATCATAACCCAAACCTGATACTCCAAAAAATTGTCGGTTCTTATCTATGCATAAATCCGCATCATCAAATGTGAAAAATATCGTTTTATCAAAAGATTAGTTTTTATGAAAAAATTTTCTAATTTTTATTAAGTAAAAAAGAAACAACCTCTTTAATGACCAAATTAATAAACTATAATTAAAAAATTAAGAACTTTTTTTTTAATGAACATGAAAACCTGAATTACTATCGACTAATCATTGATCGAAGATTAAACACTTAAAAGATCGACTAACTTTTAAAAACTAACTATAAAAGATGGACAAAAAAAAACAATTGTGGTAAGAAATTTTTGGAAAATAATTAAGTCCTTGATTATTGATTAGTTAGTAGTAATTTTCATGTTAAAGTAAAACATCACTTTGTTCATTTGCAGAACAAGTTTTACAAGTATTACAAAAAAAGTCATTTTTTGTTTTTGTATGGGAACTTTTGTATAAAATTTTTTAATTTTTTACGTTTCTTTAACAAATGCATTCATTCTTAATATATTCACCAAAAATGGTAAAGACCACCTGATTTGAGCATTTGCTCAAGGCTTTTTCTACAGGTTATTTCAGCCTTTTCTGGGCCTTCTTTTAAAGCCAAAAGAATTTCTTAGAAAATTGCAGCCTCTTCTTTTATGATTCTCAGATCAAATTCATTATTTTTGTCTTCACTAAGTTATTCTTCACTTCACATGTTAACTATCATCACATTATTTCAGATAGACACATAGCTCACAAAAATAGTTTAAATTTAAAATTTTTGTTTTGTTTCTTTTATTGACAATGTTTTTGTTAAGTTAGTTGACGTTTAAATCACATGATGATCGATAGTTGTTACAAAAAATATATAAAAAAAATTTCAAAATAGTTGCTAAGAAATTTTTTTTTTATGTCGAATAAGATGAATGATGAAAATTATCGTTTGGAAAAATTAAATTTTGTTAGTAATCTGAATGGAACAACCATAGACAGAATACTAAACATATTAACTTTAGTTCCTTTGGTTTATTTTTTTTCAATTTTAATCAAAATTCAACTCATTCTCATAATCTACTCTTGGAAAAAGACTTTTAGAATTGGTTTTTGGTAATTTTTATATAAAATTCTTTTTAAAAGTGACTAAAAATAAATTCAAAAGGTTTTCTTTTTTGTCCGACTATTGTTTTAATCTTGTTCCTCTGGTTTTTCTCTGCACAATTTACGAAAAATGGTCTGATTATTCTATTTATGCTCTTATTTTATTGTCTTTGGTCATATTTTTTCCAGCTCTCAAACACCAAAAAGATACCAAATCAGGCACAAAACTATCAGATGAAATTGATGCAAATATTCTTAAATTGAGCATCAGTAGTTTTCGAGTTATGTTATATGTTTTCACTGCAATATCAATTCTGGCAGTCGATTTTAATGTTTTTCCTCGTTATTTGGCAAAAACAGAAAAATATGGCATCTCAATAATGGATCTCGGAGTTGGAATGTATATAGCGGTTCATTCAATGAAAATAATTCGAAATGATCAGCTAAATCCGCCAAATAGCTTCGTATTGAGGTTGCTAAACGAGTTTAAGAGTTCTAGTATCATAATGGCTATTGGATGCTTGAGATTATTTTCTTTAAAATCAACAAATTATGTAGAGAATGTTAGTGAGTACGGTGTACATTGGAATTTTCTATTTACAATTGTTGTGGTAAAAATATTAGCTTGTATTTTAGAACCAATAACAAAAAACAGTTCGATAAGAACAGCACTTTTATCTGTCATTATTTCATTTTATTATCAATATTTTTTAACAAAAAAAAATTTTTCTGAATATTTATTGATGGAAAAAAGAGATTTAAACAGTTTAGTAGATATGAACAAAGAAGGAATATTTAGCTGTATTGGATATCTAGGCATTTATTTGGCATTTAGAGCTTTGTGTCTAAGATTAAATAAAATAATTACCTATAAGTAATTTATTTCAAAGCTTTTATTTTTTAATTTAAAAAAAAAACTTGTATATTTTTAGAAATCAAAGTAAACCGTTTAATAAAGCATTCAAATGTGTTGTTAACTTAATTGTATTTGATTTAATATTTTGGATTCTTTTGCAATATTCGAGTTCAAATTTTCAAGCAGTATCAAGACGTTTGTGCAACTTGAGTTTTATTTTATTCACTGTAAACTAAAATTCTAATTTATTAAAATCATTTAATAATTTCATTTTTTTTAAGTTGTTTTCGGGAACTTTTATGTTAACTTTGTTTATGATAATTGTTTTGTTTGTGGCTAAATTTTGGCAGAAAGTAAATGAACAAAATTTGAAGTTGTTGATTTTTGAAACTTTTTCATTCGCAAAAATAATTGATTCTAAATTTGTTGGCTTGATTGTATTTTTAATTTCAAACTTAATGACTGGAATCGTTAATTTAAAAGTTAAAACTATTTATGTTTCTGATATCTATGCCCTGATAATTTTACTTATCTATACTTTTTTCACTTTTTCGCTATCACATTTTGTTTATAATTTTTTTATTTCAAAATCGATCAAAACTGATTAGTTTAAAATAAAATTTCAATATTTTTTCTTATAACTGGGAATTTAAATGACATTTGATTCATTTTTTTGATTAAATTTAGAAAAAAAGTGAATTCTAAATAAATAAGCTTGAAATTCAATTAACTAAATTTTCAAGATTTATAGTAAAGTGAATTTTGAATGCTTTAGGTAAATGCTTATAAAAAACAAAAATCTTAAAAAAATTTTAAAATTTGGCATCAATGTTGGATTGTTTCAAGGACTAAATTTTTTAAAAATTAATTTTTTAAACGAAATGAAAAGCTTTTGAAGTTTTTTGTTTTTATAAGCATTTACGTAAACTATTCAATATTTATCTTATTTTAAGTAAATTCCTATTTTTAATAGCTAAAAATTGAAACATAACTTTGCTGTGTGTGCAAACCATTTCGTCAATATTAAAGTCTTATAATTTTGATTTTGATTTTTTTTTATTTTTAAATTTAAAGAAAACACTTCACCAAAACCTAACTCGATCACTAAAAGATATCATTTTTTTGTACTTTTGTAAAAAAATTTTCTCTTAACCAAATAAGTTGATTTAAATAAAATTTTTAAAAATAAAAAATCGATTTTGGTATTAGGGTGAAAGGTCCCTAGAGGGTTTGAAGCCTCAAATGCATATTTTTTCAGCTTATTCATTCTCAATACCTCGACCATATTTTCCCCCTATCCTTTAAATTATTATTATTATTAATTAGTATTATCATTAGTATTACAAAAAATATAAAATCAAATAAGAAAAAAGCAGTTTTTAATTTTAATAAAATTTTAATGAAAATTCAAATCAGAAGTTTTAAAAGTCTTATCTATCATTACTCAATTGAAACTTTAATATCTAAACATTTGAATAAAAATTTAACCAAGCAATTTAATAGATTAAACTAGCTTAATTTTTTATTTAAAAAATATTTCTAATTACTAATAAATAAATATTATGAATCTGAAGACTAAATATACATACTACTTCAACAATTAATTATTCGTGATCACTATGGAAATTTTTTCAAAAAAAAATTAATTTTTAATCGATATTTTGTTAGTTTAAAAAAAATATGTCTATGGATCACTACAATATAATTGGTAAAGTAGGTGAAGGTGCTCATGGTGTAGTTTTTAAAGCAAAACATATTCAAAGTGGCGAAATTGTAGCTCTAAAACGCGTTTCATTAAAGAGACTAGAAGATGGCATACCTAACACAGTTTTACGCGAAATAAAAGCTTTACAAGCAATTGAAGAAAATGAAAATGTTGTCAAACTTTTGGATGTATTTGCTCAAGGTTCTGGATTTGTTCTTGTCTTTGAATACATGCTTTCTGATTTGTCTGAAGTTATTCGCAATAGTGACAATCCAATCACTGAGGCTCAAGTTAAAAGCTATATGAAAATGTTACTACATGGTGTAGCCTATTGTCATGAAAACTCAATAATGCACCGAGATTTAAAGCCTGCTAATTTATTGATTAGCTCTACCGGACACTTAAAAATATGTGATTTCGGTTTAGCTAGAGTTTTTGACAAGTATCAATCAGATAGATTATATACAGCCCAAGTTGCAACAAGATGGTACAGAGCTCCTGAATTGTTATATTGTGCTAGTAAATACGATGAGGGCGTTGATCTGTGGGCAATAGGCTGCATTTTTGGTGAATTATTGAATAAAAGCCCACTTTTCGCAGGAGATACAGATATTGAGCAACTTTCTCTTGTTATTCGAGCATTGGGAACACCAAATGAAAAAACATGGCCTAGTCTAACTGAACTGCCCGATTATAATAAGATAGAGTTCCCATTCTACGACCCAGTACCGTTTGAAGAACTTGTGCCCGATGCTTGCAAAGAGGCTGTAGATCTCCTAGAGTTGTTTTTGGTATACAGATCTGACAAACGAATAAGAGCAAAAGATGGCTTACTTCATCCATATTTATATGTACAACCTTTACCGTGTCATCATACAGATCTTCCAATTCCAAAAAGAGGACGAAAATGCCATCTGTTCGAATATGATTTAGAAAAACCTATCAAAGAATCACTTGTAGATCCAGATAATTTTTTAAGTTTTGTAAAATAATTTTCTCAAGCTATTTATTTAATATTTTGAATTAAAAGATTTAATTTAAAATGTATTTATTTCGGTTTAATTTAATAAAAAAAATTTAAATAAATAATTTTACTTTTCAGGCTTGTTTTTAAATTGCAATATACAAATGTAGATAAAATTAAAAAAAGCTTTTAGTGTTTCTTGGTCTTAGTTTCAATTTTGATGAAAAATGCATTAGAAAAAGAACTGTTTTAGATAAAAAAAATGGTTTGCAAGTTTTGTTTCTGGAAGAATAGATTGAACTGCTTTATCACCATTTTTGATGATGATCAAAAATATATTAAGTAAATTTTTTTATTAATATTTTTTTTATAAAATAAATTTTAATAAATATCATATTAAATTTGAATTGATCTAAGCTATAATGAATTAATTGACGATTAAATCTTTATGTTAGTAGTAGTAGTAATATGAACTGCAACTCGGAAAAAATACCCGAGCAGAGCTCTAATGAGCTATAGCAGTCGCTAC
>VANL01000757.1:0-24327 GCA_006352455.1 Brachionus sp. 'Tiscar'
AGCGATTCAAGTTGTTTTGGATTGCTCGCAGGGTGATTCCCTGCTATGACTCAATTTATTATTATTATTATTATTATATTCAAGATGCTAATCTCAAAAAGAATCTTTTGAGAAATAAGATTAGGAAAAAGAGCAGGTTATCTCAAAATAATTTAGAAAAAAAAATTATTTTAAAATTATAAGTTAAAATTTAAGATCTTGCAGATTTCTAAAGAAAAAAGAATAATAAATTTGCTATGAAAATCTTCACAAAATCTTAGAAAGGTAAAAATTTAAGTTAAGAAATGTTCAAAATGAACTAACTGGATCAGTCTAATTAATATTAATTTTAAGAAATAAATTAAAATCTAATAAAAATTGAATGCAAATGATTAATTTTTTCTTAGAAATTTGAATTTTTTATAGCCCATAAAAAAACTTCAGCAAAGTTTCGAGTAAACCATTTTTTTTAATGTAAAATAAGACATTTAGAAACCTGTTTTTAACTTTTTTTGAAGTATTTTATTCGAACTCAAACATTTGTATACTAGTTATATTAAAGATTGATTAATAATAAAAAATCCACTGATATAGAATAAAATTTACTCCTAATTTAAAATCTAGTTTACAAAGTAGTTATTATAATTATTTGATTATTCTAATTTATAAATAAAATTTATTTTTACATAAATATACTAAATTTAGTGATTAAAAAATAGATTCAAATTAAATTTTCTTATTTTTTCAATTATTATTTAAAATTAGACTTGAAAATCTAAATTAGGAATTAATAATATATGTAATATTTTTAAACCTTATTCACTCCTTGTGGAGCATAGGGGGGGCGTTCATCTCCTTTCTTAGTACTTTTATTAATCTAAAAAAATGATGCACCAAAAAATATTTAAATAATATAATTTTATATTTAAATTATATATCTTATCAATAAAAAAATGTGATTTTTTTTATCTCATTTTTACGATCTATTAAGAGGTAATGTCTAAAATAGAGACGAACTTTAAAAGTTCATAAACCTTTTTATTTCAGCTGAATAGGAAAATATAGTTTATTTAGCGGAATTTTCTAAGTAAAGTTACCGCTGCTCATTTTTTAAGTACCTTTTACAAATGGAGGGCCAATTTTATTCTATTGCGCAGTTGTTTAATGATATTAGCTTGTCAGTTATCCTCATTCATTTTCGTAAATTAACCAAAAATTCCCAAATAACTTCTGGCACATTTGGCGAGTTGTCAACCCGTTTTTCATAATTTCAAATGTCATCGTCAAAAAAGCGCTCATCATGTTCGCATAAAGCGAGCTTACCAAGTCTGACCAGAACACATATTATCACTTAGAATGATGCTTGTTGATATATGAAACAAACCTCTTTTTGATTGAATTCTTGTAATGCACCTGATTCACCGTCGAAATGACTTTTAAATGACACAAGAAATTTCATTTACAGAGTTTTTAAAGCATAAAATTTGTTGCAACTTGGTGCAATTAAAAAAAATTGGTACATAATTGGCTTCAAAATTAACTAAAGATTGTTCAAATTATTTTATATCAACCTTTAAAATTAAAATTAAAATTCAAAAAATTAAATATTGTTACAGAGAATTTCAATTTGAATTTTTTTATTTCTTTTACTATTATTTTTCATACATTTTAATTAAAATTAACAAAAAAAGAGTTTAACTTATTCAAAAAAATAAATAGAAGAAAAATTTTAAATGAATGAAATGTAATTAATAAAATATAATCATAAAATTCGTCCAAACCAAACATTATTAGACTATTAAGTTTTTTTTTTTTAATTTTTAAGTCTAATTGAAAGTCTTTAAAATGAGGAAAAATCAGATGAAAAATTATAATTATAAATTTGCTAAATTAAAATTTTCAAGTACTGGACAGATCGAAATAATTTTCGATATTATGATTTCTAATTTTTTGATTAGCTTCTAATTAAAAAAAAAAAGTATTTAAAATTTTCTCAGGGCATATATATAATTATTACCTATATTATTTTCAAGTATTAAATTATTCTGTATTTTTTTAGTCTAAAGCAAAGGCCGCTGCCCGACTACTTTCCAGTTTGCAATGAAATAAAGCGTTATATTCCATTATATTTTTATATTTAAAATAAAAGTTACATATTCAGTATAAAAATAGTTTCATAATTTCATATCAGTTTATAGCCTAATAAAAAAGTTAAAAATGGTTCACAGGTTTACAAAAATAAATTTGTTTTAAAAGTTAGTTGTTTTAAAAGAGTTCTAGGATTTGATTATTTCAAAAACTTTCTTGGGCACACCCTACTTTCATCGAAAAGACAAATTTTCTATAATCAAGGATCCACCCTTTTTTGAAGAAAAAAAATTATAGAAAATTGTCAAAGAAAATTTTTGATAGAAAGTTATTATCATAGAAATTTATAATTGAGCTAATTAAAACAGATTTTAGTCAATTGTAATTTTTTTATGTATATTTTCAGTAAAAAAATAGTCAATAATATAAAATATTAATTTTTAAAATTTCTATTATACCACTAAATTCATCTTATTGAAAGATTTAAAGTGAAAGACAAAAAACATGCTTTCTTTTTTTTATTTCCCTAAAATAACGTTGAAATATAGCGCAATTTTTTGTTTTAAATTTTGAATAAAGCAAATCTAATAAAAATTTTTGTTTGTTAAGAATAATTAAAGAAAATTTGTCTTTTCAATGAAAAAATTTTCAATTAAGTAGGTGATTATGATTTTCTATGATAATATTTTTTTTTCTACAAAAAAGAGTGGAGCCCTTTCATGATAGTTCCTGCTAGTTTTTCATGTTGAAGATTTCGTCAACTTTTTGGCTATTTGATGACATTACTTTCATGCCAGTTTTAATGTGATATTGGTTTATTTGGCATAGACTTCGTTTTCTATGCCATAATTGATCCCGCATTTTGTGTGTGTCTGAGTCTAGATTATTGAATTTGTGTAGCTATCTGTTGTTAGAGATAACTCTTTGTTCACTATTTTTGTTTTCTTATCGCTTGGTCATATCATGATTTTGAGTGTTTGTAACCAATGTATTTTAAGTGGGTTGTTAGAGCTAACTTGGCTCTTGAAATTTTGTCAAGCGATTATTTATGGTTCTTTTGGAATAAAAATTTAAAAAAAAAATTAAATAAATTTATTATAAAATTAAACATTCTAATTTAGCAACTATTTTAAGTTTAATTTAGTTTAAAAAAAATATGAATAATTTGTTGACATGACACTTGAGTGTTGTTTAACATATTTTATATTAGAAATGGAATATAATAACCAAAAAAAATATCAAAAAATGAAAAAATAAAAAAAAAAGCACCAATGAAAATAAATTTTTTAATAAAAATTTTCACAAAAAAACCTTACAATTTTTAATTCATTAAATTATTTATAATGCTATCTTTTTCTTTGATTAAATTGATTAGATTTAGCTTTTCCAACTCCAATGATTCAACTCTAGACTTTAGATCCTTGTTATTTAAAAGAAGTTTATAAAAATAATTATCTTGATTGCTGATTTGAGTTTGAATTTGCTTTATTTTTTCTCGCAGATTATCACATTCAGCTTTTAATTTAATGCTATCTAGTTCTGAAATGAAATTTTATTGAATTAATCATTGTTTTTTTTTAAATATTACCGTTTGCATATCCTGTCTTGTTATTGAGGTTATTTTGAATGTTAGAAAATTCTTCATGCAAAACACCGAATTCAATATCATATTTGTATAATATGGGACTAATATCTCCAAAAGCAAAAGCTTTGTTAATTATTAATTCGGACTCAATTAGACTCATTTCAGGTATGGTCGACTTAATATGGCTCACTATTGACTCAAATGTATCACAACTTAGCAAAAGAGGCTTGTGTATCGAAAGAATTGCCAACGAAAGCTTGAACAGACACAAATTTCCTTCTGCAAACAGAAAGTCAAATACTCTAGCAACAAATCCA
Source organism: Brachionus sp. 'Tiscar' (assembly GCA_006352455.1). Taxonomy (NCBI): domain Eukaryota; kingdom Metazoa; phylum Rotifera; class Eurotatoria; order Ploima; family Brachionidae; genus Brachionus; species Brachionus sp. 'Tiscar'. The sequence goes on from VANL01000757.1 coordinate 3,970, forward strand.
ATTTGAAATTGTGATGAAAAAAGTGCTATTTTTTCAAAAAGTGAAATTAAACATTTTATTTGGTTAAATCAAATAATTTTAATTAAAAATACAATATTCAAAAATAGTGTTAATATAAAACTATTAAAATTCTATTTTATTTGAATAAATAAAATTTAGTACTGTTTTTTATGTTTATTAAAGTCTTTATATTAAAAATGATTTAAGCTTCTAACAAAATAAAAAAATCAAACATTACTATTCAATTAAAAAAGCAGAAAAAGACGAATTTTATGACACATAACTGAATTCAACCAGAATGCTATTTTTTAAAATACACTCAGGTGTGCATTTTTCAGGTATCCTGAGCATTAGCTCGGTATAGAAAACATATAAATAAATAATTGTAAAAATGTTCGGCTTGTTTGAAAAAGAATGCTTTCAGTAAAGCTTCAAATAAGACAGAATGCTATAACCTTTTTAGGTGAAAAGTGGATAAAAATTATGGTATTATGTTAAACCTGTTTAAAATAAACATTGTTGGAAATAAACAAAAGTAATTTATAACTTCAAAAAGAAATTTTTTTTATTCCTATAATTTTGTCCTGCTATTAATGAACCGAATTTCTTAAAATTCTTAAATAAAAATAAAAAAGAATTTGAAAAAGGGCATATATTTTCGCTAGTAGCTAATTTATTTTTTTTTCACTATCTAATTGAAAAAAAGAATTATTATTTATTTGTATATCTATATCGAGCTAAGGCTCCTTCAGATTAAAAAAAAAACAAAATAAAATAAAATAAGTTAAAATAGAAGAAATTTAAAATTAGATATATTGAAATAGAGAATAACAGGATATGTATCTGAAGGAGCTTAAGCTCGATACAGAAATACAAATAAATAAATAATAATAATAAAAATAATGTTTCAGCTAAAAAAATATTACAAAAAATTAATCAAATAATTGAATCAGATGAATCATCATCTGCATCTATCATTTCTAAACAAGTAAATGATGCCAACGACACAGATGAAGACGTTTTAAACATTGAATAACCACTTCAATATATGAATAATCTCATAAAATTATTGAAATAAATAAGAACGTCGAAAGAAAGCCTTACCAGCGCTAGAGCGAAATTAAAAGAGTCCTTTAAATCAAGAATTATTTCAAATACCATCTAGTTCGATTCAAGTTGTTAAACCTATTTTAACTGTTTTCAATAGTGTTGAATCAAATCCAAGTAATATTTTACCGATGTAGGTATACCATATATACCAATACACAGAAGAGAGGAAGAGGTCATCCTAGAAAAGTTTTTTTTTTTATAAATTATCTACATGAAAAAAATAAATTAGCTACTGAAATAATTTCCCTTTGAACCAACTATATTACCTGAGAAATTTTTTTATTCTTCAAAAGAACATGAACCCTAATTAGATTAATCCTAGCAACAAAAATTAGCTTTTGTAATTTTTAGTATTCAACCCCACATTCTAAAAGTTAGTATGACTGGTTACACGCTTGTTTTGAATGTGAATTTTTCAAAATGAAAAAAAAATTTTTTATTTATTTACTTAGAAACCATGGAGCTGCATAGAGAGAGGCTGATAGGTCATGATTCTCAAGATGATTGAAAACCTCTGAACAATTTTCTTGCAAATACCTTGAAAGCTGGTACATATACTTTTGCAGTTTGACCATATCCGGTTTGAATTGCTCACGAAAATTCAGATCTACTAACAAGAACTTTAACAAATTGAATGCTTTTTCTTCTTCATTATTTACATGTATTAACAAAATGCCAACAATAAAGCTCAAACCTTGACAATAGCCAACTTCGCTGTCAAAAATTGAATAGGCTTTTAGAACGTTGAACAGTGCCAATTGTCCAGGTCCGTATTTTTTCGAAAAATTTGGATGACTCGGAAATGTTCGACCCAAATCGAGTAGAATGGCGTGCTGGTGAATTGTAGATTGAGACAAAATTTCTCTATAGCTCAAGTCAAGTCGCAGATTGGTCTCGTTTTTCAAATATTTTTTATGTTTTTTTATGAGCCAAAACCAAATTTTTTCTCGTTTAGCTTTGGGTACACCCTTAAAAACTGTGCTTCGAATTTCATCCAAATTAATTTCATTAAATTCATCACTATTTTCATCAAGTGATAACCATTTTTGCCAAATTTTGTCCACTTCTTTTAAACAGGGAGTTATTTCGACATAATTAAAATTGGCCTTATGCAAATCAATTTTGTACTGTGAAGCAAATTTGGCCTTGTTGCTCATTTTTAAATTTTCTTTTTCCATTTTTATAAGAATTATTTGCTCGGATATAACTTTTTTCCAAAATTGTCTTATTTCATATCCAGTTCGAAATCGTTTTATCAAATTTGTTGTTTTATTAATTTCTTGGTTAATCGTGTACGGTGAACCAACTATTTTGTAAAATATTGACTTTTTGCTTGATTTATTACTCTTAAAATTTATTTCATCTAAATTTGAATTTGACTCCCATAAAGATCGATCTGATGAACTAGGTTTGAGAATTTTTCTGAATTCTGGCATTTGACAAGAGTCCAATATGTTTTTTACTTCACCTATTTGTACATAAGAATCTAAAGTATTGCTGCGATGAAGTTTTTTCTTTTTGACTAGATTTGCATGTACACTCTGAGATAGTTTGCTATTCAAGAGACTAGAATTTACCAAAACCAAATTATTTGCGCCATTTTTACATTTCGAAAAGTCATCTAAATGTTTGGTTTGTCGTCTTTGACAAAGTCTATGTAACAAGGCAACAATTAGCTGATTTTTTTCAACTAGATTTTCATTTTGAACCTGAAAATCTTTGAGACAGTCGATAATAAAATTTTGATCTTCCAAATCAATATTGTTATTTAATTTATCAATTAAATATCTGTATATATTGTATTGGTTTTCGTCCAGTTTTTCCAAATACTGACACAATTCAGTAAATTGTTTCATTGGACACAAAACACATGAATGATTTTCTGGCCTTGGATCTATTTTTTCGTTGATTGTTTTCTCATTTTTTAAATCTGTGTTTAGCTCGGACGAAATGTTAATAGCATACTCCCGGATAACATCATCTATGCTCTCTACACTATCCGAATATAAAATTAGAGCGTTTACTGGAGATCGCAAAGTCTTTGGACTCAAGCTTGAGTAAGCTAGACAAAAAAAATTCTCATTAGTTATCGAATTGTTAAGATAGAGAACATCTTTGTAATCTTGCTCGATCGGTTCCTCATTTGTCTCAAGAATGTAAAGTTTGTTTATTCCGAATTTAATCAAAACTCTTTTTTCTGATAGCAAGTGTAAATAAAAATCGTTTTTGAATTTTAGAAACCTGTTTAGTTTGTTTGAGAAAAGATTTTTTGAGCTGGTGTTATTATTGGTATTTGCTTTTTCGAGACATATTTCAATAAAATTTGGAATATTCAAGTCTTCTTGATTAATGACTAGCTTAAAAAAAATTTAAAAGTTGCTAAATTTAAATAAACTTATTTTTAGAATAAAAAAAAATTAATAATTAATTTATTTATTTGTTTATCTGTATCGAGTTAATGCTCCTTCAGATTAAAAATAAAAGTTAGATAAAATAATATAAACGTCTTTTTATTTATGTCTTTCAAACCTAGTCAGTATTAGTTCATAATTTACAGCAATTTTATTTGAAAACTCTAATTTTAGTCACCCTAGTTTTAAATCATAGAAATAAACCTATTAGTCAGAGATATAATCTCTTAAGTACATTTTTAAATAACTATTTATATTTAAATAAAATGTATATTTTAATAACAATTAGTAGTAGTGTTGGGTACTATTTGATGGCAACTAGACCGCCAAAAATTGATCCTGGCCGTTTTGTTATTAAAAAATATATTTTATTTATATCTAAATAGATATTTCAGCAATTTTTTTTAAGAATATTTCACTAGAATAAGTTTGCTGCTATCAAAAAATAATTTTATTAATTCTAATATTATAAAATAATTTTAAATTTAGGAGTTTATTTTCCTTAAATTAGTAAATTTTGAAAGAGCGTAATAAATTTCAAATAAAAATTGAGCAAAAATAATTTTTTTTTAATATAATTTGAACATTACTGCAATATAGAGCAACATACTTCGTTTCATCTTTTTTATCAAAAATTTTATCGTTAAATTGGGAATATGGGACATTGTCACAAAATAAAGCACATCTTTAGCTTTAAATCTAACAAAAAATTGTCTTTTCTCAATCTCATTTCCTAAAAAAATTTCATATAAAAAATTCTTTTTATAATTTCTAAAAAATGATTTTGCACCTATTTCAATACTATTAAAAAGAATTTTCTCCAAAAACTGTGCAATTCATTGAATATGATTATCTGATGTTTTTTAACTGGTGTAAATTTTGTTATATCTCTCAACATCAGAAAAAAATTTAGCAGTTGAATTTACAAATTCAATTTTATCTTCTTAAAATTTATCAAATTATCAAATAAATTGTTTTAAAATTAACGTTTTGACCTTTTGTGTTACTTTTTCTTTTTTTTTACTATTTATTCCATTAAAATAAATTTTGCAAAAAATTTTAATTAATTTTTATATTTTTTAATTTTAAATTTCTGATCGAAGAAAAAAAATTAAAAAAAAAAAAAATTTATTTGAGTAAAAATAAAGAAAAGATGGAGTATTTAGCGTCGAAAATTTGCAGAGATTTTGCACATCATTAGCGGACTTAAGTTGTTGATTTAACTTTATTTTTTGCATTATGTTACATTTACAGAACTAGCTAAAAACATTTAGAAAATAAACCTATAAACTTTGTAGCATTATTTTATGTTCTATTTTTTTATTTTTTACCAAATTTCACAGTATCCTAAAAAACTCTATAGTGAAAATAATATTATTCAATAATTTTTTATCAAATGAATGATAAATAATAGTTGAGAAAACTTGGTTAGTTGGTTTTTTTTTTTTCATTTCTTTTACATAGCGAATAACTAACCAAACATTAACATATATGTATATAGTTTTATATGTATAAGACTTTTGAAAATTTTTAAGCGGATATTTAGTAATTTTTCTAAAAGTTTATTATAAATGACGAAATTTTACAATTTATTTAAAAGAGAATTTTGAGAAAAACCTAAGTAGAATTTATGTCAGAAAATTTGTATGGGTTATTAGTTGAGATATTTTTTATCAATACAGTGGTGATTTGATAACAGTATTTTACGAAAATTTACGTAAAATACCCTAAATTAACCAAATTTTACCACATTTTACGTAAATTAACGTAAAATCCGAAAAGTGAAAAAGAGGTATTTTACGAAAAATTACTTTAATTTTCAGGATTTTACGGTAATTTTTGTAAAATTTGGTAAAATTCAAAACGGCCAAAAATTTTGGAGAAAATGTCTTTTTTTTCCAAAAATCGAAATTTAAATTTTTTTTTTTTTTTTTAATTTTTTTTAAACGATTTTAAAAATAACTATTTTTAACCTAAAATTACGTAAATTTTCGTAAAATACTGTTATCAAATCACCACTGTATATTAATTCAATTTTAATTCAAATTCTAAAATAAACTTTTGTTTCTAAAATTAAAATAAGAAAAATGTCTTAAATTTTAAATACCTTAGTTACGAGTTTGAAATCAAACAATTTTTCGTAAATCAAATTTTCATGTAATTTGATTGCTTTCTGTTGAAAATCATTAATAACTTGACTCAAATTTGACTTCGACGAAGAGAACACATGTAATGTGTAGTAATTAAAAGAGGTATTGTTCTTTCTGTAAAAATATCCAAAGCAAACAGGATCGTTCGGCAGGTAAGTAAGCTTAAACAATTCGGATAATTTGTGATTGAATATTTCTTGTCTTTGAGATTCATCTTTATTGCATAAACACACATTATTTTTGCTAAAATTTACTTCTAAATAACAATCTGAAAGCTTTTTCTTATTCTCGATTAATTTTATTTCTGCTATTAGCCATTTTATGATAGGATGTGTCAAATATTTACTCTCCACGTCCAAATTTCCCAAATATTCACATTCTACGACCAGATCGAGCTTTATATTTTCGTTGTTTTTTCTAAAATTGCTAGTGATCATTCCAACTATCAGTTATTTTAATCAATTTAAAACTCTTTAAAAGTAATGTAGAAGTTAATTTATAATCAAGGCAGCATAAGTTATAATAGTACCTAGCTTTTTTTTTTCAAATTATCATTTATTATTATAGAGACTTGTTAAAAAAATTGATTCAATAAGAATTTTTAAAAACAAATTTGAATTTTTCAAATCACTTGTAATTTTCTCAAATTATTTTTTTTAATGAAAACATTTAATTTGTCTTAAAATATAAATATCATAATTTATAAACTAGTTCGACTAACATTTTAACAAATACCAAAGTTAAGGTTATCCAAGCATAAATGCACATGTAGTTTATAGGAAATTTCGAATTTAATATCAATCACAGCCAGATTTACTCCTAGATGTATGTTTTGCCTCATTGTTGAATCGGGTGTTTTTCAATTTTTTTAAGTGCAAAATTAAGAAGAACCATTTTTTTCCTGTTTATTTAAAAAAAAAATTTGATTTAAATTATGTGATTAATTGTTTATTCTTTTATCAATTCCTGATATCAATTGAAGTAAACTGAATATTTCTTCCTGGTTGTATTTCATTCATATGGTAAAATATCTCCTCATCTAAAGCACTCACACATAATTTTTGAGTTAAAAAAATTAATTTTAATTTAAATGATTTTAGATTTTTTTCAAAATTTTTTTTGCTTAAATAATTGAAAAATTTGGCAAATTATAAATATCATGAATCAAGTTTTTATCATCTAATTTCAAATAAATTCTAAATTTTTTGTTGAAAAAATAACTATTTTTAAATTTAGTGTTTTCGCTCTGTTTGGTTTTGAGTAATTTTGTTTGAAATTAATTTATCCGATTTTTGCTTTTATTTCGAAATATAAATTTAATTAAATAGGTAAAAATTTCGAAATTAGGCGTTAATTTTAAAATGTATTTAAGCAAAAATAATAATTTTTTTTTTTTAAAAAGAGTATTTATTTTTAATAAGTGTTAAACTGGCAAATTATATCAGTTTTTAAGCATATAAATTCAAATGCTAAGTCGATTTTATTGCACGCTCATACTATTATTTTAAATTCAAAATAAAATAATTTATGCTCCTCTTGCTAGACTAAAAAATGCATAAATAAAACTATGAAAGAGAAGAGCATAATTTGCAATCGAGCTATTAGAAGTTTGTTTGAATGCATGCAAAATTTAAAAAGAAAAAAAGAGAAAAAAAATCTAATTTAAGGTGCATATCATGTGGCTAGATTTTAAAATAATTTAAAACTACTAAAAAACAATCTCAAGTCCTTCTGGTTTAACATCAATTAATTATGATTATTTGATTTTTTCTTCTAGTCATAGATCACTCTTTTCCCACGAGGCAAGCATTCAAGTAGTTTGAAAACATGCCATTCTTCAAGAATTAATATGTTTTTGATTATATTTTTTTTAAGATTTTAAAATTAAAAAAAAAAAGAATATAGGATGATGCTTTAAAAATTGCTTGATTAGAAGCAGAGATAAATAGAATAAATTCAACAGAGAGAATTATTTAAACAAAAAAAAAACAATATAGGTGTAAAATGAGTGGTTGCTGCGATGACATGTTTTGGATGGTCATATGCGGTTTTTTAATCGCTTTCATACTCGCATTTGGTATAGGTGCAAACGATGTCGCCAATTCATTCGGTACAAGCGTGGGTTCCAAAGTGCTCACGTTGAAGCAAGCGTGCGTACTCGCAACAATTTTCGAAATACTCGGATCTATTTTAATCGGTGCCAAAGTCTCGGGCACCATTCGCAAGGGAATATTAGACCCAAATGTTTTTGAAAATAACGAAACCGAGCTCATGCTTGGCTATGTAAGTGCTCTTGTTGGTTGTTGTATATGGCTTATACTTGCCACTGTTTTAAATTACCCAGTATCAGGTACTCATAGCATTGTCGGTGCAACAGTTGGCATGGCTATTGTTTCTAAAGGCTTTGGTGTTATTGAATGGAAGGCTATTCTTAAAATTGGTAAGATTAATTCAATTAGAATTCAAAATTTTATTCAATTTTTTTATTTTAATTTTAAGTGGCTTCATGGTTTATTTCACCATTGCTTTCTGGTGTTGTGTCGTTGTTAATGTTTGTCCTAATAAGAAAATATATTCTCAGAGCAGTGAGTAAAAGCCTATAATGCAGTTTAGATTTTTACTAGTTTTTTTTAATAAAAGGGTGATCCATTGGAAGCCGGTCTTAAATTTTTGCCTTTTATTTACACTTTAACAATTTGTATTAACATCGGAGGCATTTTGGAATCAGCACCACCATGTAAATTTAACTAAGAATTATTAAATAAATCTTCTTTTTTTTTTTAAATTTTAAAATTTTAAGTGCTTGCTTTGGATAAGGTTCCTGGCTGGGGTAAAATAATCCTACTGACTTGTTTGTCTTTTATGGTCTACTTGACTGTTTGGTTGGTAATTGTTCCATTTATGAAAAAAAAAGTTGAAAGTATATTTTTAAAATGAGTAAAAATTTTATTTTTGAACCAAATTTTTAAAATAAAAGAGCAATTGGCCAATTCTTTTCCCAGTGATGATGAAAAAGAAAATTTACATTTATATGAAACAAATCCGGATATGACCAAAACAATTTCGACCCAAGTTGACTATGTGACACTAATAGTTTCTCGAAATAACGAGGATATTCGTCTAAATGAAAAAAAAGACTTCGAAGAGTTTAGAGATGAGCCACGCCAATTGATAAAAACGCAATCGTTCAATAATTCATCATTGACAATTCAGAGTGATGCTCCCATAGGTGAAAAAAAACTAGTACCTAGAGTTCGAACTATTACTGCTCCATCTAGCAATATGAAAGACGTACTTGACTATGGAGACGTAAATTTGACTCTACGTGGCTACTTGCATACAATTCATTCGCCTGCAATGCGCCAACAATTGTCCCAAAAAATTAATCAAAAATCTAGCCAAGCTAGAGACAGACTTTCAATAACTAATAGCATTGGAGCTGCGACTACGAATTCAGACCGTGGTGGTGCCTCATTGGCAAAATTGTTCACTCAACAAAGTGTGCCTGTCGATGTCCAATTAAACGAAAATCAACAATTAAATGAAAATAAGCGTGGTAGATTCAATTTGGTACCGGCTCAAGTAACTAATGATATAAAACCACTTCCTGCTCATTCTGAACAATCATTGAAAAGTTCTATCTTGGAATTCGATGCCGAAGTTGAAGAAAACATGCAAGAATTGCCAACTAAAAAAGATAAAAAAATTGACATTGATGAATTTGCTCATGCAGATCCGCCAGAAGCTGCTAAATTGTTTTCATTTTTGCAAGTACTCACTGCTATTTTTGGATCATTTGCTCATGGTGGTAACGATGTATCAAATGCTATTGGACCATTAATCGGTTTGTATTTGATATTTCAGGAGGGAAAAATTGTGGACAAGTCAACTACGCCTGAATGGATTTTATTTTATGGTGGAGTTGGCATAAGTGTTGGCTTATGGATTCTAGGTCGAAGAGTGATCAAAACAATAGGCGAAGATTTGACCAAGATTACCGCTTCGTCCGGCTTTGTAATTGAATTGGCTAGCGCTATGACTGTCTTAGGCGCAAGTTTAATAAACATACCGGTCTCGACCACCCATTGCAAGGTCGGTTCTGTAGTATTTACGGGCCGAATTCGATCGAAAGAGTCTGTTGATTGGTCTCTGTTCAGAAATATTATCATTGCTTGGATTGTTACCGTGCCTGTTACAGGCTCTATTGCTGGATGTTGTCAATTTATTCTCAAGTTAATTTTTATTAAGCCAACTTAAGTTAATTAGTTAAGTGTATCGTTTAAATTTTTCAACTCTTAGAAGTTTTAAATAAAAAAAATGTATTCATTAGAAATCTCACAACAAAAAAATTCGAAATTTATCATTTAATTTTATTTTTTATTTTACTAGGCTTGTAGCCAAATCAAGAACAAATTCTTTATTTAATAGAATAGAAAATTATTAATACAAAGCTCTAAATAAATTTAAGTAATTTTCCAAATTTTGCCACTAATAATTTTAAAAATCAAACAATCGATTTTTTACTTGTCTATTAAAAATTTTAAAAATAAAGCCAATTACTAATTTATATTTTTTTAAATTTTTTAATTTATTATTTATTATAATTTTTTATTTTCATATTTTAATTAAATTTTCCGTAATTTCTTGATCATAATTACCATTAACATTATCATTTATTTACAAATAATTATAATAGATAAAAGAGATATTATTATATTATTATTATAAAAAAAGCTACAGCAAGACTAGCTTGCGGAGGTGGCCTACATGAGAGGTCGCCTATGGTAGCTCGTTGCACATAATGAGATAAAACACTGATACAATAACGAATATACAATAAGAATTTTAGTGTTAAAAAAGTTAGTTAATTTAAGTTAGATATTTTTCTACTATTACTCTTTCTCTTTGAAAGACCTCAAAATTGAAGTTGTCACTGAAAATAACTCTGAATTAATCATTGACCGTCAAATCAAGTCTCTGTTTACACCACTTATATCTTTTTTGTCCATCTTTTATGTTTATAAGCAGTTTTCTGACCACTGTATGAGACTCTAAACGTTAAATTTAACGAAACATTGAGCTCCAAACAAAAATAAAAAAAGTTGTAGAATTTTTCTCACTAAAATTTGATATATCAAACTAAGCAAAAAAATATAATAAACTTTTTAATATTTAAAATCAAAAAACTTTCGATAAAATTAGCAAAATAAAAGCTGATTCAAAAGTTTAGAAATTCGTATGACGCAAAAGATTTAATAATTATGAAAATTTTTTTTCAAACCTTTATATCTTAAGCTTCTTAATTAAAATACTCTTCAACTCCTTATGTACTTTAAAAATAACATTGCCAAAAAATTGTTCAATCACAGTAAAAAAATGTGTCTAACCCACAAAAATGGCAAATCGTGGGTCTGATAAAAAGATATAAAAAAACAAAATGATATAGATAATATGTTAGGTGTATCTCCAAAATGTGTCTTTTCAACTAAAAAACGATATTAAGAGACTGGTACTATGTCTGATCGAGGTCGTTCTGGAATACAAATTCTTTATTTAATAGAATAGAAAATTATTAATACAAAGCTCTAATCAAAAAAAGAGTTGTCTCAATTGGAAAATTATTACTTGTTATATATATTTATTGTTGATTTTAAAATCACAGTAAAAATTTAATTCACTCGTGTCAATTTTATCTATTTATTTATTTATTTTATTTAAAAAATAATTTAGGAAATTTAGGAAATCAATTTTTATCTCATTGAGTATAAATGACTTTTTTTTAAAAAAAAAAAGTTTTTCCATTTTTATAAATAAAAATGTGACTAGATCATGGGCAAAAAGAACATAATATTCATTATTGGTCTTATTTCTTGCAAGAATATCATTGATAAATATGCTGAATTACAAGGAAATAATAATTGACCCTTGAGGGACGCATATTTATCAAGTGTACTAGATAGTATGTAATATTTATTTTGATTAACTTAAAAATCAGAGTTGTTTAAAACTCCCAAAAAAAATTCAAAGTCATTAAAAATAAAATTTAAGTCCGGACTTGGACTAACCCTAAACCTAAGTGATGAATATCAAATTACAGTAGGTGTCTCCTAAGGGTCAGTTATTATTCCCTTTAGTTTAAGTTTTTTTATCTGAAGAACTTTTTTATTTGGCTCGGTAAGAAAACAAATTAAAAAATAAAATTTCAAAATTTAAAATATCAAAGAAATTATTTTCGGGTTCCTGGCACAACACTGATTATTAGAATTCACTGCACAAAAGCCTATATTCTTTGATAATAATTTTGCAATTAACACAAGAAGTAAATTGAAAAATTATTATTTTCAATAAAATGCAAAAATGTTTTTCGATTTTTTTAAGCTTGGAAACTTTGCTTAGATGTCAAGAATTTTTTTCTAAATTAAAATTTATCTGATTATGCTAAAAATAAATTAATTATTATATCGTTTGGAGTTTTCAATATTTCTTTAATTTAATTTTAATCTTTTTCCAGTTTAGTTTTCTAAGACATACGCTAAAAAGACGAGATTTTCAAAAAAATTTAAAAAAAATTTTCAATTCCTAATTATGTTTAAATTCTTAATAAAAAACGCCAACTATTGACGAAAGTTTTTCAAAGAAATAACTTTTTTTAAATGGTACTCAGATTACTAATTTTAATGGGTTTGAATATCTAGATCGCCAATATGGTTACATTTTAATATATTAATAATTTTATTGTTTCGAAAGTTCTTACTAAATATGCATATAAAATTTAATTTTAATGATCACGTTCAAAAAATTAAAAAAATTTTCTTAGAATTAATTTTTTTTCTAATTTCAAGGAATTTTTTTAATACAAAAATTTTAATTCAGAGACGTATTTTCATGTTTAGCAAAACATTTTGAACCATTCTAAGCATTCCAAAAGTATGATACAGCAATAAATTTTTTACTCAAAATATTTTTTTAAAGATAATTTTTGGACATGATTATTTAAATTTGATATTTGGTCTAAAAAATTTTAAATCTACGAGTCAACTTTATGAGCCTTTTAAATTGGAATTTGTTTTTTTTTTTATTTATTTATTACAAACATTTTTATTTTTAAAAATTTCTTATCAACTTGAAGTTATGAATTAATCAGATTATCTGAATAAAGTAACTGGTCGTTTAATACTGGAAATTTCTATTAAATTAATCAACAATTATTTTTTAATTTATTATGGGACATTGTAAATTTCTGAAAATAAATTTAATTCAAGATAGATTTATTTTTAATTTTCTGAAGCTTTAACACATTTATGACTAAAGCAAAATACAGAGCATTAATGTTTTTTATTAAAAAAATTTTTTTCTAATTTCTGAAAGATTTTCTCTTAATTCTTCTAAATAATTTTCTAAATAATTTTTAAAGGCAAACAAAATTCTAAATAATTTTCTGATTAAAGCCATATTTTATTAATTCAAAATTTAAGAATTCAGACATACTTTGTTAAGATAAATTATTTTGTTCTAAGCAAAATTTGAGAGAAAAATAGAATTTAAAGAAGCGTTCATCGTAGCTTTGTTTCTTTAGTTATTAAATTAATTTTTAAACGATAGGTTTAAGGATTTCTAATTTTTTAATTTATTCATTTTAAATATCCTATTATGCATATGTAAATAAAATTGTTAATTTAATAATAAATTTAAAATTTTATTTAAAAGAGATTTTTTTTAGAGCTCTTCAACGTTCAGTCGAATCTTGATTAACAAGGTGTTAAAATCTGTTAAGCACTTTGGTTAGAAAAAACTTTCTCTAACGCGTACATTGATTTGACTCATTCAGAGTCTTTTCTTTGCACGCTTGCAAATTATAATATTTCAATGACAATCGAATGTTAATAACATTTTATTTTTGTACTTAAGACCTTATCTAACTCGACTTTATCAGCTATACCAAAAAACTCTTTGTTTAAATTTTTCGTATTTACTCTAATTTTCCACGTGCAGACTCCCATAAGATACAATAAAATTAAATTTTTTTAAGTTTTTAAAAAAAAAAAAACTATATTAAAAACTTTCTCTCGTATATGGACGTTGGCTATTGCAAAGTTTCTCAAGGTATCTCATCTGTCCAATGTCTCTGTTAATTATTTTTATTTAAATTTTTATCTTAAATCTTACAGTAGACTCAAATAAAAGAATGCCGAATATTAAAGTATTTGCTGGTTCTTCAAACACCAATTTGGCTAAGAGAATATGTGATCGTCTAGGAATAGAGCTTGGTAAAAGTACGACCAAAAAATTTAGTAATCAAGAAACATGGTATTTTTATTTAATTTAAATAAATTAGTAAATATTTTCTATTTTTATTTAAATATCAGTGTTGAAATTGGAGAATCAGTTCGGGGTGAGGATGTTTTTATTATTCAAAGTGGTTGTGGTCACATAAATGATAACATAATGGAACTGCTTATTATGATCAATGCGTGTAAGATAGCTTCTGCTGCTCGTGTAACTGCTGTAATTCCTGTATTTCCGTATGCTCGCCAAGATAAAAAAGATAAAGTTTGTCCATCAAATTAATGAAAAATTAAAAAAAATCTATTTTTTTATACATTCCAGAGTAGAGCTCCTATTTCAGCCAAATTGATTGCGAACATGCTCAGCGTAGCTGGTGCCGATCACATAATTACCATGGACTTGCATGCTTCACAAATTCAAGTACAATATTATAACGATAGGTTAATAAATGCATAATTTTGTTCTTTCAAAGGGATTTTTCGACATTCCCGTAGATAATCTTTTCGCTGAACCAGCTGTGGTAAAGTGGATAATGGACTATATTCCAGAATGGAAAAATGCAATTATAGTCTCGCCAGATGCCGGAGGTGCCAAACGAGTCACATCAATTGCCGATCGTCTAAATGTTGATTTTGCCTTAATTCACAAAGAACGAGTTCGGGCCAATGAAGTTCAATCGATGGTCCTAGTTGGTGATGTCACGGATCGAGTGGCAATTCTGGTTGATGATATGGCTGATACATGTGGAACATTTTGCTTGGCTGCTCAAAAGTTGAACGAAGCAGGTGCTAAAAAAATATATGCTATCTGCACTCATGGTATATTTAGTGGAAACGCAACAACAAAGATAAATAACTCATATTTTGAGGCTGTTGTTGTTACTAACACTATTCCACAGGAAGAAAAAATGAAAGAGTGTTCAAAAATACAACTTATAGATATATCTATGATGTTATCTGAAGCTATAAGGAGAACTCATAATGGCGAGTCAGTTTCATACTTATTCAAAAACATGCCTTTAATATAAAGGCTATTTTTATTTTATTTTTTTTTTGTTTTTTGTTTTTTTTGAAGCTTTTTGGGTAATTTTTTCAATTTTTAGTTAAAATTTTGTTTAGTCAGACAATTTTTAAAAACAAAAGCAGCTAGTATGTCTTTTTATTTCCATTAATACATTAAAAATTGAAATGTATTTAGCTTTGAAGCAATAAATCTATGAAAATAAAATAACAATAATAAAAAAAGAAAAGCTTTCCTTTTTTTTAATTATAAAAGACTTATAAATTGTTGCTTATAAATTAAACAATTACCGTAATGCCTTGCCCCCTAATGCGGCATTTATTTTCAGAATTCTGGATTTTAATAAATGCATTTAACCCACTTTTTTTTCAAGATACGCTGCGACTAAAAATGCTGCAGTTAATGTCAAAATTTTGGTATAAATGCCGCATTAAATATGTAAAAAATTAAAAAATTTTTGTGTTTCAAATTTTGAAACAATTGAAAAAATAGAAAAATATATTTTTATTATTTTTTACATATTTAATGCGGCATTTATACCAAAATTTTGACATTAACTGCAGCATTTTTAGTCGCAGCGTATCTGGAAAAAAAAGTGGGTTAAATGCAGCATCAAAATCCAGAATTCTGGTTTAAAGTGCAATGCACTAGGGGGAAAGGCATTACGGTAAAATTAATTTTCTTAGAATTTTCAATAAATTTTATGTATTTTAAAGATTATATTGTTTAAATGATACAATATTTTCCATTCAATAGTTAATTCACTTCATTTTAAGCAATTTTTTACTGCTAAAATCAATTTCCAATGGTTTTGGTCTGAAAATATAAAATATTAGTATTATTTTCTGCGACACCTAACATGAAGACTATCTGATTCGGCAGTGTGGAGCTATAGCAGCATTTTCCATTGAATCTATCTAACAGAGTTGTTTAAAAGTCGCAAGTCTCAAGTCAAGTCCAAGTCCGGACTTGGACTTTTTTTTTAATGACTTGGACTTTTTTTTGGGACTTTTAAACAACTCTGCTATCTAACATAAAACAGCTTTGAACACAATGGTTGACTAAGATTTTACCACATATTCTGGCAACTTGTTCCGGTGTTGAACTAATCTGTTTGAGAAAAAAACATGTCCCAATGAAGCTGCAAAATCTTGGCTAGTTTAATCAGGGAAACTCTCTCTAGATTTTAATGCGAATCTCTTAATACCTTCGCAGGACCTTTGATTACTGATCCATTCACTTACTTGTGCATTTCAATCGCATTTTCTCATTCTTTTTCACTCAACCATGTCAGTCCCATTTTAGCTATCGTCATTTCATACCTCTTAGCGACATTGGGAACTTTGTTGTCCGTTCCTTCTCTTATGCATTCACATCCTTTTTCAAACTTATATACCACACCTGCACTGCGTATTCATGGTGAGGTCTTATCATGCATATATATACACCTCGCTTTAGCATATACACTCTTCACTTGACAAGTCCATTTTAAATCTGATTTGAGCGTTACTCCTAGATCCCTCTCACATTCGTAGTTGTTAGTATGACATTCGAGCTGCTCTTGTCACTTTTTGACACATAATTATAGTATGTATTTAGTCTGCCAAAATGCATTAATCAATATATTTCTGCAGCATCGTTCTTTGATAAACTTTATTTACTCTACCAAGTCTTTTAGGATCATCTGCATACAATTCTATTCTATCATTAATTAGATTGCTAAAATACGAAATGATTAAAAGACAAGGCAAATTGATTACAGTCAAAGCTCGATTATGTCACTCCATCAGTTCTGAAGAAAAATAGGGATATAATTGAAATGGAACATAATTAAAGATAAATTTTATTTACAATTACGAAATTTTAAATATTTTTTTTTGGACTACAAAACAAATAAAATAACATATATATATAATTAAAATATTTTATTTTATTTTTTATTTTAATAACAAAAAAATAATTAAAAAAAACTAGCAATTTTAGATTGTTTATAATTTTTTTTTGGCCAAAAGCTCACAAGATTTAAAAATTTCCCTATAATTTGTTTAATTTGACAATATTGAACACTATCAAATTGTTCAAAATAGGAAATATATTTATTGATTGCATCTTCTTCTTTTTTTAATATTATATATTTTGGATGTGGTTCAAATCTAAATCTTCATTAGTTTATGTATTCTCTTCGATAATAACTAAGACATAAATGTATGGGATATTATTGCATATGATTAACTATTGAATTTATTTAACTGTTAAGCAATTTTTATGTGATATAATTAAAATATCAGATAAAAAAAGAGGATATAATAAAACTAAGTTTACAATGAAAAAGATTGAGGGAAATCGGTTCTGTAAAATTTCTGAGATAAAATAAGATAGGATATAATTTAGATGGGACATAATCGAGCTTTGACTGTATTAATTGCTAAAAAATATGACTTGAATAAAAATATTGAAAATTTTTATTATTATTTGACCAAAAAATTGAAATAAAAATATTAATTTTGTTTTAGATTTAATTAAAACCTTAAGTGAAGTAAATTTAATCGCCAGAAACATGATCAATTACAAGGATAAATCTTATTAATCAAGTCATCAAATGATATTGACTGACTTTCAAAGCTTGAAAAAATTAGTTCAACTTTTTTAAAAAAACGTTTGCCCCAAGAGGAACAAAATTTTGGATAATTATAGCAAAAATTTGCAGTTAACTTTTCCTGAAAAGTTATAATATGCATCATTTGAAATTGGCAATCGTTATTTTTAAAAAAAATCTTATTTAAAGATTCGTAAGGTGTTGAACAACTAAAACGTAAATCAGTGATTTTAATATTTGTCAAGTTTTCTTCTCCCAATGAAACTTTTCCAATTGAAGATGCAACGTGTTGATATTTATGAAGTGGAAAATTGTTTAAAAATTTCAACCACCATTTAATTCCCTCATTTGATTCTTTCATTGTGCGAATTTTATCTGTAATTTCTTTGGTTATAGACCAAATGTCTCTGTTTTTAGAAATTCTCTGCATCCAACATAAACTGGCGGCACTTTTTACAAGATCGTTCGCCTCCAATCCAAAAAAGTATCTCATATCACAAGGAATTGAATTTAAAATGTCAATCGATTCATTTAGGTTTTTAAGACCAACTTTATCATCTATTAAAGCCAAACTTGAACTCACGGAAAAAAGTGCCTGAACAGTGCATTTTTTCAATTTACAATTTTCGAGAATTTTTTTTGTCAAATGTTCATTTAATTGAAAAAAATCGAAAAAATAGCTCAAACTTCTAAATTTTTCCTCAATTTGATTTTGCCTGGGCAGGTAATCTAACTGTTGGTAGCCATCTTCAAAAACTGCTTCGGCTTTCAATTGATCTAAATCAAATGAATGATCCAATTTTGTGTGAATATTTTTCATTAATTTAGGAGAAACGCAAAAATTTTTGTTAGAAATAATACTATCCACATTCATAAGTATATCTTTAAGCACCTCAAAATGACCTCTAGCATCATTTCCGGCATGGTTTGTGCTCATATACAACTCGTATTTATTTTCATAATTATACAAACTAAAGAATATAACTCCTTTACTTAGATCATGATTTTGAGAACCAAATTCCAAGTGTCTTTCTTTCCAATTGTTGAAAACCTCTAATGAAGATAATTTTGCAAAAGAAATATCTATAAAATTAATCTCGTCCTGATTTTGTTCAACAAATAGATATACTTCGCCCTCTTTTATTATCTTCATTCTTAAATATTGAAAACGCTGCTTGGTGTATTGAATTGCACTTTTTAGCTTTTCAATGTCGAAGTTTTTGCTTTCGAAATGAATCATTGAGTTAAGGGATAAAAAAATGACACTTTTTTCCACCGGATTTAATTCTCTCTGAAACATTTTTGATCTAAATAAATTTTGAATTTTTTTAAAACTAGGAAAATTTATTAAAATTTATAATTAAATATTTATAAGAAATTTCATTTAAATTAGGTTTAAAATATCTGAATCAAGAATCAAGGCAATTCTTTTAAATTGCTTATTATTGTTTCAATTATTCATTTAATTAGATTTATTTTTTTGTTGAGAACGAATTTAAAATCTGTTTGAAATTAATAAATTAAAAATTATATTTGAAATATAGATAAATTGTTAAAAAAATAAAACCGGTAAAAAAAATCATAATTACATAATTAATGCAAAATTAAATAAATTTTATAAGATTAAAAGTGAGTTTGAACCAATTTTTACGTCCAAAAAGCGACAGATTTTTTAAACGTAAAAATTTAGCATTATCTTAACTCAAACATTAATCAAAAGTATTTTAAATTTTGAATTCGAAAATTTGAAAATCAAAAAATACTAAAATTATTTAATTTGAAAAATTTGATTATTTTCATAGAATAAAACTAAGTAGAAAGATAACCCAAAGGGTCAAAAAACTAACCTCCGGTTTTTGAGTGTTAAAAACAAATTTAAACAGTTGAAAATTATTTTTACGATTACTTTTAAGAATTTTTAAAATTATTTTTAAGATTTTTTTAATAACTATTCTAAAAATTTTAATCTAAAAAATGATGAATATGTCTGTTCAAATTCATATCTAATTTCGTTTACCTAATATGGTAAGATAAAAATCCTTTCAACTTAAATAAATCTAAATCGTTTAGCTTACTTCAAAAAAAGGCTAGTTTTTAAGACACAAATCTAAATAAAAATTATACTTTTTATAAAAATTACAAATATTTAAGTGAAAGAAAGCAATTATTTTATCCTTCAAATTTGAAATAAATGTAAAGCTTTTATTTTTTAAAGAATTTGCAAGGGTCGCAGTATTTTTTACTAAGATTATTAAGATTAAATTTTTAATACAAGATTAACTTAAGGAAAAAAATTCTATGATAAAAAGCATTTTCGATTAAAAATAGGTTGTCTCATAAAAATTTGTTCATGAATAGATTCCTTTGAGATTTAAAAAAAAATTAATCTTATCGAAAGTTATAGATTTTTTGTTAATTCTTAATAATTTTGAAATACAGTCATTTTTTACAGTTTTTTTAGGATAACTTTAGAACAGACAAAGTGAAACTACTTTAATTGCAGGATATGTATCGAATTCTGCATAAGTCATAAAAAGAATCGAAAAATCTAGCAAATTATTTATTTTATTTTGATTAAATTTTAATCCCATGGACAAATTGAAATAAGAATTTAATATACAGTAAATTTTAGTATCCATTTTACAATTAACTAAAAAATTCAGTTTGTTATATACAAAAAAATTATTAAGATAATTATTATTTATTATTTTATTTATTTGTATATCTGTATCGAGCTAAGGCTCCTTCAGATTAAAAAAAAAATCAAAATAAAATAAAATAAGTT
>VANL01000758.1:0-24326 GCA_006352455.1 Brachionus sp. 'Tiscar'
TTGAAAAAGAATTCGAATAGGTCAAATCAAATAGGAGAAATTCTAGCCGAAGAAGAAGAAATGGTCACTTTGACGGTGAAAAAAGAAGACAACAATGTAAAAATGTAGTATTAATACAATCGAAATTATTTTCTAGTATCTTAAGTACGAGTTAAATATATAAAATTTAATCAAGACTTAATTCGGGTCCTCTAATTTTTACATCTATTGAAAAAGGATGACGTTTGTTTGTTTTTTTTATTGTTATTAAATAAAAATATTTAAACTTTTTAGAAAGATATTTTTTAGATGTTTTTCTTTTATTTTTGAATAATATCAAAATTAATATTTATTTAAATGATTTTTCAAACTTTTTTTAAAATAAAAAAAAATATTGCAATTAAATTTAAAAATTTCAGCTTTTGACATAAAAATTTACAACAATTCATTCAGCATTGTAATTTTAATTCTTTATCTATTTCATGCAAATATATGGACTTGATTATTTTTGAAATTATAATGGTTCGATACCAACCATGACATTTTGAGTTTATTCCTCTATCTCTCAATCTCTAGAACAAATCATTTGTATATTTTAGATTTTTTGGTTCATTTAGATTTTGTTTTTGATTGTTTTTGTTTTTCAATATTGCTTGTGTTGCGATTAAAGAGCTTTTAGTTGAACTTTAAAAGCTCAGAATACGATAAGCTTGTATAGAACAATAAATTTTAATCAATAAAGATTAAAAAGCTTAGTATTTTAAAGAAAAGATGAAGTTTGATGAATATTCATGTATAGTGTTTAGCTTTAAACTAAGAACTAAAAGAAGAAACACTTTTACTTGTTTGTTTTTAAGAAAAAAATAAATAATTTGTTTTCTCTTATAAGCTCTAATTTATATTGCAAAAAATTTCTTTATTAATTCTATAAGAAAAAATACTCATTCTAATTGAAAGATAAACAATTCAAAAATGAATCTTTAACACTAGAAAGCCCGGCTGATTAATTGCAAAAATTTCAAGAATAATTAATAAAATTTATTTAAAATTTAAAATTTTTTTAAAAATTTTTACAATTTTGTTTTTAGTTTTTTTGAGTAATTTCTTAAAACTTAATATCTTCGAGATAATATTCAAGTTTTAAATTTTGAAAAAGGGGTCTTTAACATACTCTTTGGTGATAACATTCCACCAAAGAGTATGTTAAAGACCCCTTTTTCAAAATGTATTAATAGCATTTACTGATAAACTGTTCCATAATTTTACACAACGACTTGTTAAGAAAATAAAATCTCAATGAGCCGCGGTAATTTATTTCTTGTCCTGGGATATTCGCATTGTGAATTTCAGAAAAAAAAAAAATTCTTCCTTTTTAGATATATTAAAATTTATTAAAATAAAATATATTTAAAAAAATACTTCAACTTAGTGCAACATTCTTTTTTGCCTAAAATAAAAGCTTTATTTTCATTTTTTAAGGTAAACAAAAATCAATAATCAATTTAAATCTTATTGATGTTTTTTTAATTTCAATCCGTGTTCATAAGGCTTAGTTCTGGTAGAATCAATTAGTCTTTTCGCTCTTCTCTGTGCTTTTTCGAGGATTCTAATGTTTGTTCTAAAATACATATTACATATTAGGTCTCACAAGTGATGTATAGAGAAGTCTTAATTAGAGTTGTTCCTCAAGTCTTAACTTGACTTGAATTTCTTTTACAGTAAAAAGTTAAATAATTACTTGATTTTCATTTTTACTAAATTAAAGTTTTTGTAAAAATTGAATTTGGATTTTTTTTTCTCTAATATCTCTTTAACGTTTAAATTTTTAGTTGAATCACTTTGTGTACAAAAAAATTATAAGTTATAAAATAATATGTCTTATTAGTCTTTAATTTCATTGTAATCGAAAAAAATCACCTCAGGAAGTAAAAATCAACAAAAAAATTTAAAAATAAAAGTCTTTGACTAGGAATTTTGAAAAAAAAAAAAAAAGTCTGATCAATCTTAGATTATTCGTTTCCTTGTTTAAATTCTTTATCAGAGACAAATATCAAAAAAATTCCACTGGTTGTCAGACTAGTGGAAGAATATAACGAAGGTTTCAAATCAAGACATATTATTGAAAACCCGACTCCTTTGTGTAATTGCTACCTTACTATTTTGTCTTACTTCCCTGAGCCATCTAATATTTAAAATTATGTACTCTGTAACTCTCTATTTCAGTATATCTAATTTTAATTTCTTCCTATTTTTTTCGTTTTTTATATTTTTCCTTTTTTTAATTTTATCTTGTTTAATTTTATTTTGATCTTAAGGAGTATTAGCTCAGTACAGAAAACAAATAAATAAACAAAAATTATTTGGTAATTCCATTTTAATTTGATGGTTTAATATTTTTTTATTTCAAATTATATTAGTCGACTGAAACAATTACATTAAGGATCTACAAAAAATAGTTTTTGTCTCTACAAAAATTAGTTTTTGTCTCTTATTTGACTTCATGATTACATGGCTAAAAAAAATTTTAATAATTTTTATTTTTACAATTAAAAATAATCTCACTCAAAGTATAGTGAATTTCATATTCAAAAAAAACTAAAATTCTTCCTTTTTTGATAAATTAAGATTTACTAAAATAAAATATATTTAAAAAAATTACTGCAACTTAATGCATCATACTTTGTTGCATCTTTTTTACCTAAAATAATTTTTCTGATGTAAATAAAAGACAAAAAAAAAACTATTTAACAATAATCAATTTTAATCCTAGGTTCATTGCATTTAATTGCAGTATTTTTTTTAAATATATTTTATTTTAGTAAATCTTAATTTATCAAAAAAGGAACATTATTTATTTATTGTTAATATTTTATGTACTGATCATTTATTTAAAATGTAAAACCATTGATCATTCATTTATTCTATTTATGTCTTATTTATTTATTGTTGTAAAATTGATGAAATAGTCTCATATTCAACTATACGAATGACATTCATATCTTTTAAAAAATTTTGTCCAATTTTAACAAGTTTTTCTAAAGAAATTTTCTTTTCCAAGAGAATCTAAAAAATGAATGTAAAATTTTTGCATTTTGCGAAAATATATTATGAAAAATTTGACACATAAAAAAAAACTGTTCCAAATTATTAAGTAAACAAAATGAAAAATTAAAAAAAAAAAAATTTTATTTTTTTAAAATAAATGCGTAATAATTAAAAAACAATTATAAATTGTTGCTATTTATATTTAATTATATGTTTTTTATAAGCTTTTTTGTCAATGAAAATTTTAAAAATAAAATTTTCATTGACAAAAAAATTGACATAAAATTCTAGACTCAATTAGATTTTCTTTTTTCAATTCAATTGATAAATTTTCTTCCTACATGATTCTCAATTAAAGATTAGAGAAAAAAATCGATTAGTTCACTTTAGCTGTGAATATTCAATCGATTTTCTTAAATTTTTCTCATTTGATTCAAATACAAAATTGAAAAAAAAATAATTCAAAAATAAAATTTAACAATTTTTTAATTAATGAAAAAGAAAAAGCATTTTTAAAAGTAAATTAAAATCAAAATAGACCACAATTTTTGAGGTTATTTTTAATTATAACATCAGTAACACTATCGAACACAAATTTAACATTTTCGGTATCTGTGGCACATGTAAAATGCGAATAGATAAACTTTGACTTTTGATTTTTATTCAAATGTTGAAATTTTTTTTCAATATAAAGCCAACTTTCTTCATAATTATTTGATCCAGTGTAATCCGGAAAGCAAATCTTAATGCTAGATGTCTTCAATTTTTGTATAAATAAGTCTTTTTTGTTTAGAAATAGTATGATAGAAGTCTCAGAAAACCATTTGTTATTGCAAACGGACTCGAACAATTTCATGCTTTCACTCATTCGATTCTTTAAAATAAATTGATTAATTTTTGTTTTTCTCAATAAAAAAAAAAGTTTACAATTTTCTCATCCTCTTGCAAGTATAGGTCAAATTCACTAAGAGCCACGCAAAAAATTATCGCTGTTACATCCTCGAAGCAGTGAATCCATTTTTTGCGCTCTGATCTCTGTCCGCCCACGTCCATCATTTTGATGTTCAAATTTTTGTACGAAAAGTTTGTCTCCACAATTCCAGTTGTCTTAATTCTAGTTCGTAGAACATCCTGCTCGGTGGGCACATAGAACGGCGACGAAATGCGATCCAGAGAATTCAAATAGCTAAAATAGATAGATTAGAATTTGATTTGAGTTTAATTTTTTGTTCCCACTATTCGGCCGAGTCATTGAGCTGATATTCTCTTGAGCGGGCAAAGCACTGCTGAACGCCCGAATCCTTCCATAAGCGCTTCATCGAGTCACTCATTTCTGGATTAAATGTGTCCGGGTCGTCGACTCGGCCCGCTAAAAGAAGAAAATTTTTCGCGTCATCAACTCGATTCGGATTAGATAAGCCTATTTTTAGATGACTCATAGCCTTGATAATTGTGATAAGCGATTGTATTGTATTGTTGTAAACTACAGGCCTGTATTGCAGACATTCTTGACGACTGTATCCTTTTTCATGAATTATCCTATTTTGAAATAAATTTTGAATTAAAAAATTTTTCATTCAAAATAGAATTACTTCATTTGCTTGACAATTGTGGACTTTCCCGACTCGCCTGCACCCAGCAGCAAGAGTTTCACCTGGTTGCCTGACCTCAAGGCTTCCTCTTTTATTTCCCGATCGATTAGCTCGGAACGCATTCGTTCCGAGGAATTTTTTCGGTCCGATTGTACACAGCCCATCTTAGAATCTTTTGGTCTGAATTTTTCTCTATTTTAAAATGAATTTTTTTTTTTTTAGACTTATTAATTTAGAGCGAAGAAAATTTCAAGATGACTTAGAAAAATTCTAGAAACCAGTGAACAAAAAAGTTTTAATCAACGAAAAAAATTAATTTTTTATTTTTCAAAAAGGTATTCTAAGTGGTGTTATGATTTATTAAATTATTGTCACTTGATTGAATGATGACTAGGAGTTTAAGTATTGAAGCAAAAATTTCCAAATTAATCTACTTTGGCTAGAAATTAATTTAAATTTCTTGTTTTCTAATGAGATAATAATTTTTTGTTATTAATTTTCTTAAAGTGGTCGTTGATTCAGTCTAGAAAAAAAATATCCAAGCTAATATTTTTTAAAACATGCCTAATCAAATTGTATTCAGCATGAGAGTTGTAAAATGAATTAAACCCAGAAAAATGTTTATTGACTTGGCTGATAAAATTTACAGCATCTAGCAACTCTTAGATAGTCGAACACCAATTCGATTATTTCAAAAAACAAAAATGAAATAAAAATTTTAAATTTCAAAATAGATAGAAAATTATTTTCAAGTATTTTATATTTTATTTAAAAATTCAATTCTTGCTTTTTTTCATTTTCATTATTCAAAAAAAAAAAAAAAATAAAACAGTGCTATCCATTTCAATTGACGTAAATAGCTTAAAATTTTCGAAAATTTAATTCAAAAACGCCTCAAATTTCAAAGTAATAAATTAAAATTTATCTGTCAAATTTAATCATCAAATAAGGTATCATCATTTTCAAAATCAATAATTCTTTTATCAGATTAAATCTTTTATTAGTCATAAATATTTTTTTTTTTAAATATTTTTATTTATAAATTTAAAAAATTGAAATTATTAATGTCTAACTTTATTGATCACGTAAGTGCACTTTGCTAAAATCAACCCGAAAGAAATAAGAAATATTAAAATGAAGTTTGAGTGTCTTGCGTTGTCTCAGGCGCCTGCGAAGCCTTTGGCATGGCTAAGCTAATATGTGTTTACATAAGTCTTCATGTCACATAAGGCTCGAAAATATTCAACTAGTTGCCATGGCAACATATTAATTCAAGACTGCATATGCATGTTATATTTTTCTCGGTATAATTCTCACTTAAAATATGTTGCTTGGTGGTTGCTATTATTTTATAAAGAAATTTTAATAATTAAAATGGCAAAACATAATTACTTTGTTTTAAAAAAAAAAAATTTCAAAGTAAAATTTGAGACAAATTTGAGCTTTATGTTTTGGCAATTAGTTTGAACAAGGTCAATAGGATTTCTTTTTTATTTCTGTTTCTGAAAAACCAACTAAAACTCCTTTTTCTTTTTGAATTTACTTTAGTTATTAAAAAAAAATGGTAATTAGAATAAACTACTGAAAAAACTAATCACAAAAGTTAATAGAATTTTAATGAATAAAAATTGAAAATAGGAAAATTTAAGCTTTTATAATGGAGCAGTATAATATTACGAAACAATTGGGCGACGGCACTTTTGGCAGTGTGCTTTTGGCCACTTTGAAAAAAACTGGCGAAAAGGTCGCCATTAAACGCATGAAACAAAAGTATTACTCGTGGGAGGAATGCATGTCTCTAAGAGAAGTTAAAGTAATTTTATGATTTAAATTCTCAAAGCTGTGTTCTTTAAATAGTCTAAAAATTTAAGTCTTTACAAAAACTTCGACATCCTAACATCATACGTTTATTTGAGGTCATACGAGAGGACAATAATTTGTACATGATTTTTGAATATATGAACGAGAACCTTTATGAACTGATGAAAAAAAGGTTGTTTTTTTTTTTTTTTTTTTTTTTTTAAAGAAAAAAAAAAAAGGAAAAAAAAATTTTTTTAATTTTTTTTTAGAGATCGACTTTTTCCTGAAAGTACGGTTAAAAATATTATTTTTCAAGTGATGCAAGGCCTAGGATATATGCATAAATACGGTTTGTATATTAAGATAATTTTTTTTTTTTAATGATAAAACAAAAAGCTTTTTTGATTTATTCTAAATTTGAATCTTTTAAATTGAGATTAGATTTATGTTCAAAGGCGTAAAAGCATGTCATCAGATCAGAATATCAATTTTTCATTTAAAAAATTCATGTCAATTAAAAAATCTTTTAGTACCAAAATTTAATTATTTTGATTACTTAGAAAAAAAAATTTTTTTTTTTGTCCTCTGATTTTTTATAAAATGAAATAAAAATATAATTTTTTGTTTTTTTTCAGGTAATTTTTTTCTAAATTTAAAAAAGCTTTTTCTATTTAAACTTTTAAAAATAATCGGGCTTAATTTAAATTAAGTAATGATTAATGCATATCTTTTTATTGTTAAAGGATTTTTTCATCGTGATCTAAAGCCCGAAAATTTGCTATGCAATGGAGCAGAGCTGATCAAAATAGCCGACTTTGGTTTGGCTAGAGAAATTCGCTCTCGTCCACCATACACCGACTATGTATCGACTCGATGGTATCGAGCACCTGAAATTTTGCTCAGATCGACCACATACAACTCTCCAATAGACATATGGGCAGTAGGCTGCATTGCGGCTGAGTGCTACACGCTGCGTCCACTCTTTCCCGGTAATAGCGAAATCGACCAGCTATTTCGCATAAGTAGTATACTCGGCACCCCGACCAGAGTTTGTCTCATCTTAAAAGAAAAAACAATAAATTCTAAAACCTTTTTTATTCAAGGAAGAATGGCCAGAAGGAATGACTTTGGCTGCTAAATTAAACATAAAATGGAATCGATGTGTCAAAAATGATCTTAAAAAGCTCATTCCAAATGCAAGTCACGAGGCCATTAATCTAATAGATTCAACATTTTTATGGGATCCAAAAAAAAGACCTACAGTTGCACAGGTTGATAATAATTCATTTTTTTTTTAAACTAAATTAAACCAAAATTTAATAAATTTTTTTCAGTGTTTGAAGCATTCTTACTTTAGCGGTCTTCAAGAGCCAACAAATGCAACGAGCAATAGTAAACCTATTGAAATTGTGCAAGAGGTGGACGATGACTATGTAAAGCCCAGTAAAGCTGTGGTTAGCAAAAGTCCAAATTTGCCAACACCCAAAAACCAAAAGCCTGTCAAGGACTCAATTGATGATATTGACGACATGCTAAGAGACTTTGAGAAGAAGTACAATAAGCCCAAGGAACCAAGCAAGCCTCCTGTTTCTAAAGCCTCTGCCAAGAACATACCTAAGCCAAACATTTCCGCCGCTAATCCAACAACTCCGGCACGGAATCAGAAAACACCCAAAAATCAGCAATTCAAAGACTCTCTTCTAGCACAGTTCAAAGACGATCCGATATTTGCGGACTTGTTGGCATCAAAACCAAGCAAAAATGTATCACCTACCAGAAATGATAACAAACGTCCCAGCATTGTTTCAAATCAGCCAAGAAATTCTATTTTTGAAGCAAACAAAAATACCAAAATAGAAACTAGCTTGCAAAAGAAAAAATTTGATGATTTATTTAACAATTTGTCCAATGTTGATAATAAAACAATAGTTAAGCAAGCAAAGCCATTTGATGAGTTGTTTGAAGAGGAAAATGTCAAGCCTAGCCATAAAACAACTATTTACAAAGAGCCAACCCATACAGAGATACAAGCGGCCAAACGCAGGGTAAATCCCATCAAATCGGCTCGAAAAGACATTTTAGAGGAAATATTTGGTGATGATTTATATGCTAGTATACGCGTCAATCCGTCAGCTAATGTTAAAAAAAATACCACAAATGCTAATAAATACGAAGATTTGTTTCAAAGTCAGAAGACAAAAAACAAAGATCCTTTCGATGGGATTCTTGAATTCGAGGCTACATTCATTAAAGATGATAATAAAAATGATAATTTGTTTAATACAAGGCGATCACGCTTTTTGCCAAGTGGTAAAAGAGACCAAAATCAACAAACAAGTGCCAAAGGTGGATGGACACAGTCGCCCTTTAAAATCAATATTGGCAATAGCGATGCCAATAAGCAAGCCAGTTATGTACCTTCATTTATTGGAAGCGGAAAAACAAATGATAAAAAAAGTAATTAAATTTTTATTTTTTAATTGTGTATATATATATATATTTTTTTTTTAATTATATTATTTAATTAGATTATATATTTTTTTAATTTAATTTCTTATCTAAGTTTTAACAAAAATGGTTAATTAAAGTGATTCAATATATGTAAAATTTTTGATTAAAATTTTGTTTTACTATGTTATTTTGTTTTGTTTTTTTTTTTCTATTTGAAAAAAAAAATATTTTTTGGAATATGAAGTTACTTTTGGTTTAAAAAAAAATCCTATCTATTTTTACTTAAAAATGCAGTTTTTCAAATGTAATGCAAATTTGATTAAGAGCTGATAAATTTTATCTAAAAAAAGTTGAAAATTAAAAATTATTTAGCTTTTTTTTTTTTTTTGTATTGTGAATTTCAAAAGCAAAAAGAACAAATTTACTTCTTTTTTTGAAAAATTAAAATTTATTAAAATAAAATACATTTAAAAAATACTGCAACGTAGAACAACACACTTTGTTGCATCTTTTTTACCAAAAATAAATCATTTTTTTTTAAT
This sequence comes from Brachionus sp. 'Tiscar', assembly GCA_006352455.1. Classification (NCBI taxonomy): domain Eukaryota; kingdom Metazoa; phylum Rotifera; class Eurotatoria; order Ploima; family Brachionidae; genus Brachionus; species Brachionus sp. 'Tiscar'. The sequence continues at coordinate 9,410 of VANL01000758.1, forward strand.
TTTTTTTTAAGGTAAACAAAATCAATAGTTAATTTAATTCTTATTGAAGTTTTATTTTTTGTCTTTTATTTACATCAGAAAAATTAATTCTGGTACTCTCGGGAATCGGGAATCTATAATTTATTTATTTGTTTTCTGTACCGAGCTAAAGCTCCTTCAGAATAAGTTAAAAAGTAAAATAAAAAAATAAATAAAAATAAAATTAAAGTTAATAAAATGAGATAAAAAAAGAATCAAAATAAAGTAAATAAGCTAAAAAAATGAAAGTTGAAAAGACATAAATAGGAATAGATTGTTACATGTGGCACATGTTTAAACAGTTCAGGTTTCAGGAAAAAAAGAAGAAATTACTAGGTAGTATAATGCACTTCAGGTTCCATTTTATTCAGTTTTTCAGTCTTCTCGAAGAACAGAAAATTGAAAAAATCAAAACTAGACTTAGATTTATCTTTTATTTCTAATCTTCAAACTGTGTTCACTCTATAATGTCTTTTTTTTTATTAATTAATATTTTTTGTTAACATTTTTAAAGAAAATCCTCAAATTACAATGGCGAAAGGAGCTTTTCTACTCAATGTAATTTTAAATAATAAATAATCTATTTAAAAAAAATACTTTGGGTAAATAAGTCGCATCAAAGTTGCACTTATAGTATTTTTTTAAATGTATTTTATTTTAGGAAGAAATATTGTTTAATTTGTATTTGAATTTCACAATACCGCTCTATTACTAAAGCTTAAAAACTGGTGGCATAAAGTGATTAATTAAGCCCGAGATTTTGCAGATTATTGCCATACCAAGCATTTATTCTTTTTTTTTAAAAAAAATAAAATTCAATAATATTTATTCAATTAATTTATCGAAAAGCACAAAATTAGCTAATATATTCCAACAATTATTTATTTGATTAAATTTATAACTAAAACTGTAAATCTGTTTTTTTTGTTTAAATATCAGATTATTTAAAAAAAAATAAAGTATTTAGGGTAGTTCCTAAATATCTTGTCTTTTATAATTATAAAAAACAGAATTACATCACTAAGTGATACTTGACTAACTAGCTAAAAAAGAATAGCTTTTGAAAAATTTTGACCATTTTCTAAAAAGGCTAAGACTAACAAATAAAATTTAATTATTGATAATATTTTTTTTTTAGTTTATCCTTCAACACTTGCTTTTAAACAACCTGCACCGCTGATATTCAATCGTAAATAAAATGACGGCTTTTAATTCAATAATCGGGTCCGAAGCAAAAATTAATTTTATATTTTTTTGTTAAATATAATATTTTATATGTAAAATTTGCCAATTTTTTTTTTTTTTTTATTGAACTTGATGAACTTTTTTTTTACAAGATCAAGTCACTTTGTTGAAATAAATTTTTTTTACATTAACAAAAAAATTTACAGGGGTTTTATTATTTAAAATAAAAATCATAAATTTTATCTCTTTTTATTTTTTGTTCAATGTACTATGGGTAGTAATGGGTCAGCTCGTACATGAGTTAAATCAATTTGTCTATCTGTGTCTTCATCTACTTCACCAACAATAGCTCTATGTAAAAAAAAAACAAATTCTTTTGATTAATATTCACCAAAAGTCGCTTACACATTATCTCCTCGGATAACAAACACGCCGAGTTTGACTTGTTCTACTCCATTCATGGAGAAAACTCGTTCATAACTATCATCTAAAATCAAGTTGATTGTTTGATCAAATCCTCTAAGTACTCCGAGAATGACTCGACCGTCTGAGGTTATCACACTCACTGTGTCTATTAAATTTTCAATTTTAGATTAAAATTTAATTTTGTTTGCTGAATTTTACGATTTACTAGAGGTTCTAGGACATTGGACATATTGAAAAAAAATTTTTGTTCTAAAATATTAAATTTATTTAAACTTTTTTTAAAATTAAAAAATTAAACATCAAATATTTAAAAGAGATTTAAACCAAGTCTTGCGAATAAAATCATAACTTACTTAACGTTTGAATCGATCAATTTTAGAATTTAAAATTAACTATGAAATTAAAATGTTAGACATAGATACTTGGTAATTGGTATCCAAGGACTTACAGACAAAAAAATAGTCGCCTTAAAATGTTTTTGATTTAATAAAACTTTTCTTATTAAATTAAAATATTCAATTATTAACTATTTTATTAAATAAAATTTTAAAAAAGAAAATAATTTGTCTAAAAAAAAAATGGAATAACTCTTTTTAATAATAAACAAAAGTCGTTTTATTTTGATCAAAAAAAAAACATTTTAATTTTCCAAGTCCAAATCGTTTTTAAGATTTCTTGCTAAAACGAAATTTCATGTTAACATTTTTTCTAATTCTTTTTTACAATCCGATTTCATTAACAGCTTGTTCTAAGACATCAATTATTTTTTGAATCTCTGCTTCGGTAAGGTCATAGTTTACCGAAATTCTAATGCTTGGTTTTGGATTTATTTTTTCTTCTTTCAAATACCTAGCGACTGTCAATGAAACAGCTTTTGATTGAGCGTAATCAACAATCTTTTCTAATCTATCCAGAGTGTTCTCAAAACAGAGCCTTACATGCTTAACAGGTGAAATGTCAATGCCTGATACAGTGTAGTTGTTGAGAGCTTTTAATTTTTGGTGCATAATTTTACACTTTCGTTCTAGTTCGGGAAAAATGTCATCTTGTTTCTCCTCAATTATGTTCAAAGCTTCAATTGCGGACACGGCCAAAAGTGGCGGCAATGAAGCAGAAAAACAATAGCCTTGACCGCTTAATACTTGGTGCTGAACCACAAAAGAGCTGCCCACACAAAATCCGCCAACTGAACCTAGCGACATTTCCATTGATCCAGAAATCAAGTCTATTTTTTCTCGCTGCGAAAAATTTTTTTAAAAATTTGGAAAAAAAATTTCAATTTTAAAATTTGTTTTACCTGAACATTGAAGTATTCTGTAACACCTCTACCTGTTTTACCAATGGTGGCGAACGAAACACTTTCGTCCAAAAATATTCTGTATTTGTATTTATATTTTAGTTCAACCATTTTTGGTAATGGACATAGATCTCCATAATTCATGTACAAGCCTTCTATAACCAAAAATTTTCTGGTCACTTTAGCTTTTTTGGGATTTTTTCTGTCAGCATCTTCTTGTTCCTTTAGCAATCTCTCCAAGTCTTCAATATCATTATGCTTAAAGTATCTAACATCAGACCGCGATGCGACTATTCCTTTTTGAATAGCAAAGTGAACACCTTCATCGGCAAAAATAATATCACCACGTTTAGAGTAAGCTGGTATAGCACTGGCAATAGTCGAAAAGCCATATGAATAGATTATACCCTCTTCAACATTAAAATATTTGGCTAACCTTTGCTCGAGCTCCAAATGAACATCTATTAGTAATTGAAATTAGTCATTTAATTCCTCATTTGATAAAATAAAACCTATTGTTCCATAGAAGCCTCTTGGACCGCAAGAACCAACACCATACTTTTGAATTGATTTAATAGCCATTTCCTTAAAACATTAATTGAAATTTTATAAAAAAAAAAAATTTTATTTTTATTTGATTTACATTTATTTTCTCATTTCCAACCATGTTTAAAAAATTAAATGAAGCTACATTTAAAGACTTAACGCCATTGACTATTGCGTATTTGGCAACTGGTCTTAATTAATTTTGTTTGATTGATTTGAATTTTAATAATTTAAAAGCACTGTTTACCCATCGACAACTCTTGGCTTGATAATTGATTCTCTGAAATCATAGTTTGGTACCAATGGTTCCGGAGTCCACTCTTCCAAAAGTTCTTTTTTATCCTAATTAAAAAAAAAAATACTAATTTATTTGGAAAGGAAAAAATGAAAAAACCTTTTCGGTAAGCTTGTTTTTTTCAGGTGGGCTATAGCTCTTTCTAAATATCAGCCAAAGGATCCAAATGAGTAAGAATGCTTCGACTACCAAGTGATAGAATGGTGCGTTTTTGACATAGTCTGGTATCAGATCAAGCATGCTTTTTAACTTTTTTGATTTAGATCTAAAATAATGAGTTTAAAAATAAAATAATTCTAGTTAAAATATATGAATTAGGGCCACGCTAATAAATTTGCAAAAAAGATAATTAAAATATTTTAAATTTATTTTTGTTTAAAGGTGAATGAAATTAAGATGATGACAAATTTACGAAAAAAAAAATTTTCAAAAACAATAAGACGAATAAAATTACTTTAATTTGGAATAATTAAGGCTTTTTTTTTCTTAAATAAACCATGGAAACACGATCAAAAGCCAAAATCGGAAGCACAAATTTAACTTGTCATATAGAAGATCAAGCGCTCGGCTTGGTCATTTTTAGAATAAAAAATTTCTCTATTTTACTTGTCTCCTAAATCTTAAGATTTAAAATTGCTAATTTAAATTTATAATTTTGTTTTATATGTTGTGAGTTGTGCGATTTTATGAAAATTTTGCAATCGTGAAATTTCAATCTAAATGCAAATTTAAAACAACTAAAAGCAAAATTTTGTTCAGCCTTCTAGTAAACACCAATAAAAAAAATTACCTTAATATTAAAGATAAATAGAAATTTTAATTTTTGTTTTAAAAAAAAAATATTCTATCTAAAAATTAAAATGTCTATGCGCGGAAAATTCTCTCTTAAACCATCGGCTCTTAGCCAACATACGGCAAATTTTAACAAAAATCTCGAACAAGTTCCTACACCAAAAATTGATTCAATTGAATTGATCAAGCCGGCCGAGATCAAGCCTACAGAGCCCATTCCCATAAAGGAGCCAACTAACAAACAAGAAAAGGCCGAGTAGTTTTTCTAATAGCTTTTTAATTTTGTTTTAATTTTTTCTTTTTAATTAGAGTTAAAAAAGATGATGAAAAAAAAGAGTTTGTTTTTGGTGAAAAATTAACAGACCGAGTGATACGCACAGAAGCAGCTGAACTGGAGCAAAATGAGAGCAAAGAAGTGATTGAGACTAAACCGACTGTGCTATGGTCTGGCCAGGATGTAGATGAAAAATTTGACAACGAGCTAGACTCGATTTTCAAACTTAATTGTAAATTATTTGTTCTTGAATCTGACAAAGCTAGCTGGTCCGAAAGAGGATATGGAATGCTAAAACTCATTGATACACCCGACAAATCTAACTGCAAAATAAGTAAAAAAAATTACAATAAAAATATTGTTTTTCTATTTATTTAAAAATTTTCTTTTTGAAAAGTGATGTGGACTGACAAATGCTTTAGACTCATACTTAATACCAAATTGTTCGATAAAATGCAGATAGACAAAGCAAATAAAAAATCAATTCGTCTAAATGCATTTGATAATGGAACTATTAGAATATTTTTAATTAAAGTAAGATCATAATTATCAATTTTTTTTTATTTTTTTTTATTTTAAATTAGACTTCAAACCCAAATGATTGCGATGAATTGTACGAAATACTTCAAATGAGACTGGACGAGTATACATCTAAGTTGTCTACTTCTTACTCAAGCGAGTCTTTTAGAACCAAAAATTTTGTCTTCAAGGTAATGTTTTTTTTGTATAAAATAGGATTTGAAAAAGAAATGTTATTCTATTTTATTTTTTCATTTAAATTGTCAAAAAATAAAAAAAAATTTATGGATTAATAGTCTTTATTTATTAAGTGCGATTGTAAATTATACAAAAACGATGAAGAAACAAATCGATCGTGCAGAATCGATTTGTACTCATTTACAGACTCTATTTCAAGTAGACTGTTTTTGGACATTGCGGACAAAGATACTGAACAAGTATTAATAACCGCCAATTTGAGCTCAATAAAAATATCCAAATCAAAAGCAAACGAATTCGAAATAGACGAATATTCTTTTACTGAAGATACTGCTGAACCGAAGCCATCATATCGAGTTAGTTTGACTTAATAAAAGAAAGCATATAAATAAAAGACTAATTTTTGGTCATAGATTGCCATTATGAACCATGAAAGTGGAAATCAATTGATGGATATGCATAAAAAAGAAATAAATGGTCGAGTAGAGGACACTTCAAATGGCGATTTGGAAGAAAGTAATTCAGAAGAGTCTAGTGAAGAAATATCGAAGAGTATTTCAAAAGAAAATGGATCTGTTGACTCAATAGGAGAGGAATCCAAAAATCAGCTTGATTCTGAAACTGGAGAGACTAAGCGTAAACGAAAATCTGAAGATAATGATGAATCTCAATGCGAGTCTAGTGCCAAAAAGCCAGACACTGAAAATCAATCGAACAAAAGAAGTGCTGACCAACACGATAGTCATGATGAGGACCCGTCTAAAAAAACCCGAGTCGATAGCTAAAATTTTCTATTAATTTTAACTTATTCTAGTCAAAATAATAATTCGACATTTTTGATCAAGTTTTTTTTTTCTTTTTCTCTCTCAAGTGTGTTTTTCTTTATTAAATTAAAAAAAAAATTAAAATTAATATTTCGATTTAAGCTTGTTAAAATTTAATAAAAAAATAATTTTAATTTATGTGTTTGTGTTAAATTGAACTTATTCAAAATTCCACAATGTTAGAGAAAAAAACCTGGTTTGAAATTAAATTCAAATATGCACACAGGCCTAGTTTCATAAACAAACTAAAAAAATTTTGAAATTATCTAAAAATTTTTTTTATTTCGGTGTGAAGCTAAGTTAAATTTAAATAATTTAATAGTAATTTATGCTAATGATTGAAAATCAATTTTTGTTACATTTGAGAGAGTTGCCAATAAGCATCAAACCTTAAGTTTAATATGATTGATTTGTCGAGTAAAAACTCAATTTTGCAACTAAAAGAAAACATTCAGTTACTGGAAACTCACAGTAATTAGGATATTTTATCATTTAAATTTTTTTTTTCTCAAAATTTTTTCAAAGTTATTCAAATTGAGTTTTTAAGTAGCAAAATAGGAGGACTTAATGATTGTGGCCAACTCAGGGACGAACTGTAATTTAATATTTTTAAATTAATAAATTAGTTTTATTTCCTATTAGTTGACGAGTTGTTATCTTTGTTTTAAGATTGAACTGGCAACAAAGAGCCAAACAATTAGTCTCAAATGCACAAGAAAATTTTAAAAATTTACAATCAAATACAGTAAATAATAAGCTATATACACGACTAAACAAGAAAAAATAATTATTTCAATTTTAATCAAATCATAAGGCGGAAAACAGAGTCCAAAAAGAAAAGGCTGCAGAAGATTTAATTCGTAGTGTTGACAGGCTAAAAAATTTAGTCCAAATTTCATTGCTTAAAGAAAAGGTAAAAGCTATTTTTGACTTGGTACGCTTATTTGTTTGAATTGGTCTTTTGAAGGAGTACAGTTGTGACCAACTTGGTGGGCATTCTTTAGTGTCCAATTTTTTGTTTCAAAATAGTCAAGATTTTGCAATAAATTCAAACAATTTGAACGAAATAAAATCTGTCAGGGATAGTAACAGTCAATTTTTTCAAATGGAATCAGACATTAACTTTTTGAATCGAATCATCCGTGATATTTCTTTAATAGCTCAAGAAAACGATAGCATCATTGGTTTGTTTTTAGCTTTTTAATTTGGTTATTTTTCTAAAATTTTTTATTTAAAGAGAAAATTCAAATAAAAACAGAACAAAATTTGAATCCAAGTTCTGAGGCTAATCGATTACATTTGGTAGAAAGTGAAGATGCTGGGGTAAAGTACAGAATAAATATTCAAGATTCACTTCTAATTGTCTTTACTTTTCAAATAGATAAAAAAGCTAAAAGAAAAAGTGACATTTTTTATTGCTATTTTTATTACCTTGTCAATTTTTTCGCTAATTTTACTCGCCATTTTAGTCTGATAATAATTTAACTTAAATTTTTTAATGAGATTTTTATTAATTTTAATTTTAAAAAAAATGATCATCAAATATTTTTTAATTATGGAGAAAAAAAATGTAAATTTTAAATCTTTAATAAAAAAAAATCAAAAATAAATTAATTGTTTTTTATTCAATTTTCGAAAAGAAAAAAAACAAGATTTGAAAAACATGGCTTTATCTATGGAAAAAAAGCAAATATTTTCTTTAAAAAACGATTAAAAAATCCTGATCCCGATCAAATTACTTTTTTGTACAAAAATCAAAATCTAACTTGTTTTATTTGAACAAAGATTTTCTCTTTTGGACAATTTTATTTTATTTGAAATGATGACCAAGAATAAAGCCGAAACTTTTGAATTATATGAAACTTGAATTGAAGAAAAACTTTGTTTTAAATAACATCTAGCTTTTGAACAATTTAGATTAATTTTTTCTCAAGTTATAAGTTCTGATTTCAAGTAATTCATTAACCAACAACTTGAATAACACTTGAAAATTACAATAGTTTCACGCTTCTTCATTTGAATCATCCAAAATTCATCTCAAAAATCCTATTAAAGTTCTGATACTTTTCGATTTGAAATTAATAAAAAATAATTCTTAAGCTAAAATTTTATTATTTAAAATTTAGCTATGCTTACAAGCTCACAGATGAGGGTCCTAGCGATGGATAGAAATAAATTTAGAGAGATCAGGAGTGAACAAGGCTTTGATTATATTGAATTATTATTATTTAAAAAAAAATTAAATTTTTATATTTTTTATTAGTAATTAAACAAAAATTTAGAAAAAAAAAATTTTTTTTATTATTTTAATCAAAGAGTTAATTAAAATTTAAGAAAGTACGGACCATTCATTTTGTGTATATCACTTTATTTATCAACTAAAGCTAATTGCTAAAATAAAAAAAAACAAATATTTAGATTATTTTAATTCATAGGTGGTTGTTTGATTGCTTTAAATTTTGCGTGATTAAAATTAGAATTCCGCGTTTATTTCCCGTGGTAATTAGATACACTGAGCGATTTTCAAGGGACACAAAGAATCGAAATAATCAAAGTAAATATTAATTTTAAAATCAGCAGGAAATAATTTTTTTTCTAAAATGCTCTTAAATTTATCAAATAGACTAGCTGGTTGTTGTGTGGAAAAATGCACTTGAATTAAATCTTAAATTACGAGCTAACGGCCAGAATGACACTAATATTATCAATGAAACAAATTTAATAAATTCGATCTAATCAATCAAATACCTTTTTTTTTTACTAGGCAAACGACAAATTTTGAACAATGCAGATTTTATCATGTCGAGAAAATTTCTCGAATTTCTTCGTCACCCACATCAAACAAATCAGATAAATCACAAATGCGAATACTCGCGGTATTTTTTAATCAATATTTATCCATCAGTGTATATTGAATCGTCTTTAAATATCAAAGTGAGTAAAGGATGCCTTAAAGCAGTTTTACAAACAGTCTAAATCTTTTAATTATTAGTCAAACAAATTCGCTGCCATCTGTACTTTACTTAAGAAAAAAATATTTTCAAGTAGGCCAACACAATATGACTAAGAGGCACAGCAAGACATTAATTAAACAAATAAGTTTGTTGTTGGCCTGAGTGAACGTTTCGTATCGATTGAGTTCAATAGGTTATCGATCAGAACGGCTTTTGGTTACGCAATGTTCAATCTATTCAACCAATGCTTCCGTTTTGTTCGAATGATGTCTTGAATATAAAATTTTGTTTATTAATTTTTTTTTAATTAAACACATAATTAAATTGCATGTGTTGAAAATTTGTTAAAATTGATTCTAAATTAGCTATATTTGGCCAAAATATCAAGCTTTAAGTTTGACATTTTTTTATCTAATTTACATGTTTTTATTGAGTATTAAGCAATTTTGTCGCCAAAACATTTTTGAATTTTTGTTTATCATACTTAAATAATTTATTTGTACCTTCTAAGCTGTAAGATTAATTCGGTATTTAAAATGACGATCAAATTGTAGGAAAATTTTGAATACAATTAGTTTATTTCTTAATATGAAATAGACTTAGTTAATAAAATGTTAAATATTAGCTTTTAGTTGTTCTGCTTAAAAAAAGAACATGTGATTAGAAATTTACAATAGGCATGTTAAAACCAAATTTAAAATAAATGATTTTTTTTGCTTGTTAAATAACTTAATTTAAATAAAAAAAAATTAGGGTGTTTTGTATAGAGGTATTTAGAATTTTTCAACAAAAAAAAAATTGTTATTTTAAAATCAATTTTTAGGTTTTTTGCAATTTAAAGTGATTTTGCTAGGTTTATGTTTTTAAGCTTTAAAATTCAAGGTTTCTGTCAATGGACTCAATACTTAAAAGTACCACACTCACTCAAAACCTGTTGATTAGTATTTTAAAAATAAATTCTCAAAATTGTATATGTTTCTTATTTGCTCACAAGCATCATTACAAAACGTGTCTAAAATGAGATAACTCACTATTTAAATTTAAGATTTTGATCACGTTTGAATTTAAATTCAAAATTAATATTTAAATACAGTTTAGCTTTATTTTTTAATATGAATTAATTCAAATGTTAAGACTTAAATGATCCTTATTTTTAAAATGCTAAACTTAGCTCTAGTTAATAGTCTTTAGTAATCAATTAATCAAATTTTCTTTTTATTATTTTTTTTTGATACAATTTTTATGATTTTGTGTGTATGTGAGTGTGTGGTTATGTGAATTATTGTATGCTTGGCGCATAGGGAATAAAAAAATACATCACGTAATTAGAAAATCAGTCAAACATGATCGATAGAGCAATTAGTCTCATTAAAATTCATTTAAAACAGTAAAGTGAAACAAATAGCTCAAGGATAGTCATTGAAGCATTAAGTCGGAGTAAAAATTCACCCAAAATATGATCATTTTTGATTTCTAATTGCTTGAATCAGATAAGATAATTACATATTTTGACTATCTGAACTCCATCTGGCCAGGTTTCTCGTGCATATGTTTAGCCAGTAGGCAAACTTTATAATTAAACCTAATAATTATGTAATTTTACACTGTGTATCCAAGTCCTTGATCTATCTGACTCAAAGCTATGTTTTCTAAATAGATAATAATGGAATTTCTCATCGTTATTTTGTTTAAACTCTTTAGGTTGTCTTTTTGACTTTAGTTAGCTATTTTCAGCTTCTAAATTGCATCACATCAAACTGTTAATAAATTCTATTAGCATGTTTTTTTTTTTGCATATTCATAAACTAGGATTTATTTCGATAAATATTTAAATTTAAACAAGATAATAACAAAAAAGTTGTTATGAATTAAATAATAAAAAATAAAAAAGTATTCGTGTTTATTCAAATTAAAATTGGTTGTCAAGTCATTAGGGTTTTCTCAGGCTAGATTAATTTTTTTACAAGTTAAAAAAAATAATTGCTAAATAATATGTTTATTATTGCAAGAAATTGTATAGCCACGGGACTTGGCAAGAAAAAAACAACTCAGGTAAAGATAATAAAAATAAGTTTATTATTCTGACTACAATTAGATAAAATTCTCATAGTAAAATTAATCATTTAAATTCTCATCCATTTTGCTGTTTGACTCCAGCTCTCAAAGTCACTAATTCAGGTGGTTTTTGTTTTGTTAGCAAACAAAATTCCATATTCGACAAAAGCAAATATTTAATCATTTTAAAAGATCAATATTTAGGCTATCGGTTATGCTCGATTATCAAGATTAAGGACATTAAGAAAAACTCGGCCCATAGTCGTGTTATTTACAAATTATACCAAATTGAAATTAACACTTTTTCTTTTGTTTTCAGAATCACTTAAAGAATATTTAGAAATACCAGTTGCTAATTTGTCAAGATTCGATTGTGTAACTATTTAGTTTTTTTCTTCTAGAAATAGCTTCGTACCCGGCTCATTAATCCACCCATTTCTAAATTAATCCTTGTGTAAGCAGGCATTTATTTTTGTATTCAAAAGCCAATAAATAAAATAAAAAGATTACTTAAATGAATAGATTAAATTAAAGCAATTTGTTTAATCCAGATTAAAGTCATCATGTCGTCTTTTATCTATTAATTTATACCTTAGATAAGCAAGTAAGTTAGGATAATAAATGAATTCGCATATTCGGTATTCTTTTATTTGATTTTAAATAAATGATAGTTATGCACGAAAAGTCAGCTAATTGAGTATAAAATATAATCTGAATTAATAATAGGCTTAGGTGAGCAAAATAGTTTTTTGATTCATCTAAAAGACAGATTTAATTAAAGATCTTGCCCTTTGAGAAATATCGTATTAGACCACTTTTTTTTTGTTTAAATCTAAGATATCTTCGACTGTCGTTTGACTGTTAGACATCTATTAATTGTGGGATCTTTCAAAACATACCGCAAGTTGACACATTTTTTGTCTTTTATCCAAGATAAGTTAGTTTATTTATCAATTTTCCTGAACAAAATATTTTAGAATAAGATTTTTTTTATTCAATTTTACGTTGATTTATCTTACTTTTCTTTTCAAGTTTTACTTAATTTTGCGAAGAATTAGCTCGGTACAAATAAACAAATAAATAAGGTTCCAACTTTAAATTAAATTTCTAATTTTTATTTATTGTATTTATTTGTATATCTGTACCGAGCTAAAGATCCTTCAGATTAAAAAAAAAAATCAAAATAAAATAAAGCTAAAATAAGTTAAAATATAAGAAAATTAAAATTATATATTGAAATTGAGATTATTCAATATATCTTGAAAATTTGAAAAAAAATATAAACAATTAATTCAATAAATTTATTAAATGCTAATTGAAAATTAATTTGTTAAAGTTGGTTTTTTTTTAAATGTTGTCAAATTATGCACTAGTCAGATAATTTTCATATATGTTTTGATTGTCATACATAAATTTGACATAAATTTTATTGTCAAATCGGCGTTAATTTACGATTTAATCAAATCACATCACATGGTATAAAATAGAAAAAAAATAAAAGGTGAAATATCTAACAAAGTAAAGAAAAAAACACGCCGTACTTTAATCGAATTATGTGTTTGCCAGTCAGCACTTTGAAAGGCTATCACTTTAATTGGACTACTGAGAGCTGTTGTCATGTTACGAAAACAAATTAATTTAAAGAAAAATAAAAAATCTCATTTAAAAACAATCTACTTTATTACCTGTTCAACTAAGTTTATTTAATAGATTTAAGAAAATAAAAAGAACCGCTCAAGAAATACACCGGCTTGACATTTTATTCATAAATAAACACTTTTTTGGCGCCTTTCTTTTCTTTTTTGATTACACAATTTAAATATTTTTTTCTTCTTATTTACATTGACTATAAAGAAATTTATTTATACAATTTAGATTTTATGAATAACAATTAATAATTATAAAAAATGAAAAAAGCATTCATAAACCCAGAATACGTTAGTTTGGATCAAGTGAAAAAAGTTGCTAGTAATAGACTGGGACCACCACCAAGTCATCGACCACCACCACCGCCAATTACTCCGCCAATAATTCAACACCGATTACCGCCTTCTAACCGACCGAAGCCTCGACTTCCACTCTATCAAAACATCAATCACCAAAATGACACAAGCACCTACTCAAATGAATATTCATCCAACTCTTCCTCGTCCAATGCAACAATGATAATTCGAAAATCTCCTCCAGGAAGTTCAGTCTTTGAGAGTGATGATTCTCTGTCTTCAATGATTGTCAAAGATGATCCGTCTTCACCACCAAGACCAATATTAAAAAACACTCCACGCATCATTAATAGACTAACTGTTTTTGATTATGACACTCCTAAACACAAGATCGAATCTCTATCTCCCATTATGACCTCATCTAGATCCGACTTAAATACTGCTAGAAAGCCAGAAATGTTCAGCGTGTTTTACGACATAGAAGAAGAAGTTAATATTTTAGAGCCAACTATTGTGCCTTCACCACCACCTGCTCCTACGATACCCAAAAGTTTTAACAATGTAAATTATTACTACATGCCAAATAGTTTAAATTCAAGTATGGAAAATGTTGTATCCGATAATTCCGAAACAGAGTCTTCTCTTTGTTCGATCGTTTTGCAACCTCCAAGTCCTTTTAAATCACCGAAAAATTCTTGCATTAAATCTGATAAAGTTCATTCGGCTAAAAAAGTTAGTTTTTTGATTAACGAAAACTCTTTATCATCAAGATCATCCTCTTCGTGTTCTTCCATTTCGACAAGTTCTAGTGAGGCTGAAGTACATGTCAAAGAATTAGACTTAATTCAAGAAAAAATATTCAACAAAATATTTTCCAATCAAGATTATTTTGTGTCTGACTTGATAAATAAAATTGAATCGGCTTCTTCAAGCTCTATTCCATCATGTTCTTCGTCAACGTCATCTCAATCATCTGGCTACAAATCATGCCAGTCTTCCAATAATAGCAAAATTCTAAATCATTCCAGTGTTGAGCTCAAAGAGTTTATTGATGTCAATAGAGATAGATTAGACAGACTAAAAATTAGACGAAATCAGTTAATTGGACTTAATAATTAAAAAATATATTTAATTTTTTTTCTGTACAATTATCCAGTTCTATGACAATTATTTTTGTAATTATTTAAATAATTTATATTTTTATATTTTAAAAAAAATAAAAAAGTTCCATTCAATTAATATCAATTTTCTTATTGTTTTTATAATTTTTAAATTAGACAAATTACACAAAAAATTAAGTGAAAGGTAAAAACCCAAGAAAACTCTTAAAGTAAAAGCATTACCCTTGTTAGTTCAAAATTATGTATCTATTTTTTAATCTTCTGATTTTTATAAAGTCGAACATAAGTTATAATCAGCTCTCATTTCGACTTAAAAAGCACCAGTTACTAATTTATTTAATTTAATTTATTCAATTCAATGAACGCCTTGTAGGCGATGTAAAAATAAAAAATAAATAAAAATAATAAGATAAAGTAATTAAACAATTAGGACAAAAATAATTGTAATACAAATGGAGAGTGCTTTTCCA
>VANL01000759.1:0-24241 GCA_006352455.1 Brachionus sp. 'Tiscar'
TGTTTTTGTTTTTTTGTCCCAAATTAACAATGCCTCTTCAAGTTTTTTTTAAAGAATTTTTATTGATATTGAATTAATTGGATGCAAGTTCTTTATTATGCAATTAAGCAAGATTGAACTCACATCGTCAGCTCAAGTGACTGACTTATTTTTATCTATTTCTTTAACTTTTTCAAAAATAACGTCGCTTGCGTGCCATGTTTTGTCAGTGAAAACGATAGGTGTTAGAATTTTGTAATGAATATGTTTTTAAGAATCTTCCCAAAATTGCTCATTCAATAAGACAAAATTTAAAACCATAGTTATGTCTATCAAATAAAATAATAATTTCTCTCTTAAGGTTTTAAATTTTTTTATTATTAAATACTTGTAAAAAAAACTGATAGCTGAAAATTATTTGTTAAATTTTTAAAATTTTTTGCTTTAATTCAATTAATTTCAATATTTGGATATTAAATAATTTTTAATTTAAAAACTAAAGGCTTTAGTTTAAAACTAAATTAACTTTTCAGCTCAAAGACAAAAAGCAGATAGTGAATTTTTTTAATTAAAATTAAAAAAAACTATTTTTGATAGCTTTTTTCTTCAAATTTAGATATATATTTAAATAATAAATATGAAAAGAGTAACTACAGATATAAATTTTGGATTTTGGAATGTTAAATATGATCAGAATTGAAAAATTAAATATAATTAAACTATTATATATTTTATTTGAAAATTAATGTTTATAAGAAAAATTATATTATACTTAAGGCAAACAAATCGAACTAATTGAATTTTTTTTATAATCATAAATCGGAACAATTTTCGATATAGGACTTATAAAACATGTAAATATAAACAATAATAAATTCTTTGTAAAAAAAATTGATTGTACTAAACAATTTTTTTATATATCATATGAACATAATTCAATAAATTTTTGCGTGATAGTTTTGAATATTTTTCAGACGAAATCTAAAAAAAATAATCTCTATAAAATGACTGTCAATTTTACAAATGAAAATATGAATTAAAGGCTCGAATTGTTTCGAACGTGATTTTGTCGGATTTTTAATCTATATGAAATTTTAACTCAATTTAGAGTAAAAAAATTTATTTTGGATTCATTTAATCTAAATCTAGCAAAAGTGTTTGTTAAATTTGTCTTAAAATCTATTATTTGAGGATTGCTTGCAAATTTGCGAGTTCTTAGAAATTGGAGAAAGCCTTATTCATTCTTTTTTAAAGATATCTAACTAAAAATAAACGAATACTCAAAAGTTCTTTTTTTTAATTTTTAGTAACATATGAAACCTAATTTTCTATTTAAATGTGAAATTATTTACACTATTTAATGATAAAATTTCAAAACCTTCTAAATAAAATTCAAAACTCGCCAGTTAATCGATCAATGCTCTTATTTAAAGATAGCTATAAACTTAAAATTAATGAATTTTTAAAAAGCTTTAAAATTTTTATTTAAAGGATTCTTTGGTTTCTATTTGTTTAGATTTAGCGAAACATTTTTAAGTAAAAATAAAGAATTAAAAAACACTAATTCAGTAGATTTTTATTCTATTAATTAATTACTATTTTATCCTGAAGGAATTTTATCAAATTAAAAACTTTCTAATATCTAGCATTTTTAATAAGTTGTTTTAAAAATATATAATTTTAAATAAATGATTTATCTTAATAAACAGATACTTTGTAGAAAGTTTATTAATCAGTAATGAAAATATTATGAAAACAAAAATAAAGCTCTAAAGTCAATATCATTATAAGAATAGTTTAGTTAATAAACAAGCACTATATTTATATTCAATGATTGTAATTTTGTGCAAGAGCAATCTCGACAAATACTTTAAACAAAATTTATTTACTATTAATTAAGTTAGTCGAGCTGACAATTTTTTTCAGTGGTATGCTAAGCCATTTATGTTTTAACACGATTTAGTCGTCTATTAACAACAATCACAAAACAAAATTTCAAAATTTAATAAAAAAAATTGGTAAAAATAGACCTATATGTTTAATCCCGAACTAATCAAATCTTAAGTAAACATTTTTCGAGTCCTATTTGGGTCGATCATGATTACCATCTATTATTTGATTTGGATCTAAATCGCGTTAAATTTAATTTTAAGTTTAAGATATCGATTTGTTTTTTGATATCAATTTTAAATTCTTAAGAATTTGAATGACGCAATTTATTTAAAAAAAAAAATTTTTCTAAATAATTTATTTGCATTTGGATAAAGTAAAGAGAAAAGTGACTATAGACAATGAATTAAGTATATAGATTAATATAGATTAAGTATTTAGTATTTAATTTTAGTTTTGAGTGTATTATGTTTTGATAAAATAAAATATACTTGACGATTTGAATCGAAAATTATTAGAAAAAATTTTACTTGCTATTTAATATTTCCGTGAATATTGGTCATGTTTTCAAAACTTTTTAGCTAATGCGATGCACTTAACTTAAAAATTAAATATCAACATTATATCAAACCAAAGATATTAACTTATTTCGTCCTATAGCTAATTTATTTGGCATTTTGAATTAGATTATTTTAAGTTAAATAGCTTAGATTTTAATTCAAGGGAAACAATGCTTCTATTTTTTTAACAATTTATCTAAACAAATTAAAATTAAAAAATATCCTATTGAGAAAAAAATTAAGTTTTTCATTGAAATCAGGCAATTCAGATTTTTAAAGACTAACAAGAATATTTTTTTTGGCAAAATTGAACTTTTAATTTTTAAATTTAAGATCTGGGTTAAATTTTTTTAATATTTTCAAAAAAAAATATAAAAAGACGAATTCAAATTTTTTGTTTTTATTTTTACAGTCTTTCTAATAAAAAGTGACATCAAGACCTGAATGAAAAAAAAAGTATTTTATGCTTAATTAGAAACAATATTTGAAAATTTTTCTTGGAAAATTGTTTGTTTACAAAGTATCAAATTTATGTCTATTACTTGAAAAATATATTCATAGATCAATAAAAGCCATGTGCGGATTTTAGGAATTGGCTTTTAAATAACAGCAAACAAATCTTAATTAAATCAATCCGAACTAATATATCCAAAGTTTGTTTAATTTTTTAGAATGATATGCTAATAATTTCAATACTATTTAGCGAGTCTGAAAATCAATCAAGTTAAAATATTAACCTGTTCAAAAATATTGATATGCCTGGTGGCAATAGCTTATGTCGAGATTTGTGTAAAATTTTTCAAATGTTACTATAGTTGGTATTTAAGCACATAGAGCCTCAAACAAAAATAACAAATTATTTAGTTAATCAGTTGAGCATTAATCTAAGATAAATTTTTGTTTTATCGGTATATAGAAGTGTTCTACCAACTTCGAGATTTTTTTGATCAAATACTAAATTATATTTTTAATAATTTAATAGTTTTTTCGATTAATTTAAGCATGATATTTAATTATATAAGGTGATTGCTAAAATTATTATAGCAACGGAATTTCTTTTAATTGATAAATTTTCTTTTGATATTGAAAAATTAAAAAAAAAATTTAACTATTTTAAAATATAATTTAATTTTTAGTATTTTTCTGGATAGGAACTGGAAAGCTAGAATTAAAAAATTGCTACAGGTAACCAAAGCATATTTTTTTCAAACAAAACTAAGCAGGTTAATTTGCTCTAAAATTTTGATTTAAATTTTTGTTAAAAAAAAGAATAGGTGAAAGAAATTTCAAATCAGTTAGATTGCTAAGAGTGTCGAATTTTGGATGGGATAAATTCAAGCATTTAAAAATAAAAGCTAAATGCTTAGAAATTTTAATAATAGCTAAAAAAATAAATATTCTATTTAATAAAAAAGCTTATTTTTCCAAGTAATGATCAAATCTGAATTATTAATAAAATAAAGGAAAAGTCATAGGCTTTACCTTTGAATCCACTTGAGAATAATGAATTTTACTAAAATCGAGTAGGTTTTTTTAATTTTACCATCACAATTGAAAAAATTGAAAATAATGTCTTTGATTTGTTTTTAGGATAGATAAAAAAGCTTTTTACTAGCTTCTGTTTTCTAGATAAAATTTCTTAAGATAAAAAGCAAAAAATCAAAGAATTATTTAAAAGGGAGAAAATTTTAACTATCTTTTTAGAAGTATTTTGATTTAAAAAAGATAAAAAAAAAATCGAAGACTCTATTCAATGTATCTTATCGAATTAAATACCCTAAAAATTTTAAGTAAATTTAGATGTATTTTTAAAAATTTATTATTAACTTTTTTTTCTAAATTTAAATCTAAAACTAGCAAATAAATAAGTAAGTAAACTTTTAACTTTTTAACTTCAATAGATTTTAGTTCGATTTCAAATTAAACTAAATTTTTAATAGTTTACTTCTAGATTATTTTTTGATTTTTTAAATGGTGATAAGATTTTTTTCCTTTAGCAATTTAGCGTAAATATTTGCTTTAACTTGAGATTTTATTTTTAAACAGAATTTTATC
Organism: Brachionus sp. 'Tiscar'; assembly: GCA_006352455.1. Lineage (NCBI taxonomy): Eukaryota > Metazoa > Rotifera > Eurotatoria > Ploima > Brachionidae > Brachionus > Brachionus sp. 'Tiscar'. Next base: position 4,485 of record VANL01000759.1, read on the forward strand.
TTTCTTTTAAAAAGTCTATGATACATTTTTTTCAATTTATTTTAAAATTTTTTCTTAAGTCCTTAAATGTAATATTTTTTTAATTGTAATTCATTATCCATTTATAGAATAAATGATCAATAATCATTATGAGAATATTTTATTAATACTGTTTCAAATTGAAATTATCTTTGCACAAAGCATTTTTTTTCATTAGATACAATTTTGTTTGTTTGAAAAATACATTGAATTTTTTTGATCTCAAAATTTTTTTTTGAATAGCGAATTGAATAAAATCAAAGTTTGTGATTTAAGTTCGAGTTGGTAATGAAAAATGTGCTCAAAATTTTGTGCGTTTTTTTAAAAAATGATTAAGACCAGCACCAATACTAGACAAAGGAAAGCTGAATTTATATTTTGAGTTTATAAAGATCGATGGTTTGTTGTAGATGTACTTTTTAAAGTCAAGAACTTTTTTTTTTTAATTTTTCTTTGCTATATTTATTTATATTGGTTTTTGTTAATTATTTCGCAATAAATTATCTTTTCTTTAATCATGGTCTTTTCAAAAATTATTATTCTGTTAAGTTATTAAATCTTTTTTAAGAAAATTTTTTGATTTTTTTATTTAAAAAAATTATGCTTAGTTAATAAATGATTAAGATTTTTTTGGTTTTTTGGTAATTTTTTTTCTAGAATAAGTATTTTAATTAGATTATTCATTGAGAATTTGATGATATAAATATTTAAATAATTCGTAATTTTTCACTTTTTATTAAATTAAATGTTGTTTAGTTCTCACATTTATCATAAATTCTGATAAATTTTATCATGCTAATTGTTTTTTTCATTAATGATAATTAAGACAAAATAAATAGTAAATTTGTTTTTTAAGTAAAAAAAATCAAAATATGTTGCTACTCAAAGATTTAATTAAAAAATTAACCAAAATCTTCTCACCATTTTATCTTTTCGTAAGTCAATAAAATTTTAACGAATAATTTTGAAAAAAAAATGTGCTTTCAAAACTTTGGTAATGTATTAATCTTAAGGCCTCTAAATTGCGAAATATATAATTAAGAAATTCTTATCACTTTTAATTGCTTAATTCATTATTTATTTTATTTAATTATTGTCAAAATTATTTTTTATTTTTCAATCAAAAATAAATTTCGAGATTATTTCGAAAAACTTTTTCTTCTAGATTTAAAAAAAAACACACACACTGTGATTCTTTATTACTAAAAATTTAATTAAAAATTTCAATGTATACAAATTCTATTTGTTGGGCACTTGGTAACTAGTTTATTTTCAGATATAGAATTACGTAAAAGTTGTGATTTATATCTTTTATTTTCTAAATATTGATTAAAATAGAACAAATCTTGAGAACAAAATTTATTCGAAAATTATATATATTTAATTTTTTTAGAAAAAAAAGAAATAAAATCTAATCTTAAACAAAATTTTGCGGTTCTTACGCAATTTTTTAGATATTTTCTAATCAGACGATGAAAAATGAGAAGCTATTTGACAATGTGTAGTATGTATATGATGTATATAATGTTAATGGTTGTGTTCATCAACTACTCCCAAGCAATGATTTCGAACAACACATGCGCGCCAATTCCTCATGACAGAAGACAGCAAATTTGTCATTGCACAAAGCATCTTCAACTTCGCTGTTCATTCAGCTCAGACATAAATCGAATGGAAACCAAGGACTTGGACTCGAGTCTAAGGCCCATTTTCTACGATGATGTCAGCCTCGAGCGTTTGGTAGATTTCGATGATTATGGAGACATGAACGCTAATTTTGAGCTGAACAAAAAACGCTACAAAAACAATCAAAAAATATTCTATTTGTATTTTCCCGATTTTAAAATTTTCAACTCGCCATTTATTCGACTGACACTTAGACAATTTGTCTACATCCCCTCTTTTGCATTCACGGACGAGCTTAGTCCAAAAGTCATAGAGACAATCGTGTTCGAATTGCCAGAAGTCTATGATTTCGGAGTCGACAAGCATGCATTTTTTAATCTAAAAGTCACTGATATTCTCGTAATCGAAGGACCTTTTAATCAAATTACATTTCACAAAGAAGCCTTCACTAGTTCAGCCATAAACGAGTTAATTATTGGGTGCTATTGTATTGAATGTGAAAGTTTTGAGGGAAAATGTAGAATTAGATTTGGTCAAGAGTCAAAATATCCGAGCGAGCAAAATAACATTGTTAATGAGACTAGTTCTTTTATAAAATCAATTAAGCTATTTGGCATTGAGTTCGATTGGAATTTTGACATTTTTCCAAATGCTGATACTCTTCAAAATTTAGAAATTTCAAATTCTAGATTTCATCAAAATCCTGATTTTAATAAAAAAATCAATCGAATTTTCAAAAATTTACAGCAATTTATTTTCAAAAATAATAATTTACAAAATTTGGATCAATTGAATTATTTAAATAATTTTCCAAAATTAAAAATACTCAATCTAAATTCGAATGAAATCGATGTCTTAGACCATAATTCTTTCCATAATTTAAAGTTTTTGCTCGAAATAAGCATCGAAAACAACAATTTAGTTAAATTAGATTCTGAAACATTTGGTTCAAATTTAGCTGCTCTAAAAATTTTAAAGCTTGGTCAAAATAGAATAGAAGAAATTCAAAATGGAGCTTTCAAAAATCTAGAAAATTTGATCATTTTAGACTTGAGCTACAATAAATTACAAAGTATTCAAAAAGACACTCTTCTTGGCTTAACAAATCTAAAGGAATTGTATCTTTCATACAATCCTTTCAAGATTTTTGACTTAAATGCATTTATGCATACTTTAAATTTGAAACGACTGAGCATAATAAGTCAAGCCGAAAAAGATTGGTTCAACTTTGAAAATGAAGATGTCTGCTTGTTGTCTTATTTCAAATGCGACACCCAGATAAACATTGACCCTGACCAGAGATGTAATTGCTTTGTCAAATATGTCAATTTGATTGGTTCATCAGCTGATAATGATGCAACTAAATGGTACAAGTCATGCCTCTTTGAAGAAAAAGAAAATTTAAATCGATACTTAGAAGAAACAAACAAGTATTTTGCTGAAATAAATAATTTAGAACTAAACGAAAAAGATCCCAATACAGTAGTAAAGCCGTTATATGACTCGAGCATAAAGTGTTCGGAAAATTTAGTTAAAAATTGCTTTAAAAATCAGAAAATAAATTATATTAACAATTCTTGTTTGTACCGTAAAATAGTATTGCCTGAATTAACTAAATTGAACCCAAAGCAACAAGTAGTGGAAAAATTGACCACTAAACAAGACGATGTTTTAACTGGTCAAGTGACATCTTCAGAATTGTCTAAACCTAGAGAGCTAATTAGTGAATTGTTTCAACAAGCTGAGCAAAAAGAGATAATTAGAGAAGCTATTGAAAAAAAAGAAAATAAAAAATTTTGTGGTTCTCTAGCAGATGATGATTGCATCATGGTAATTCTTGTTTTCCTTGGAGCTGTTTTTTTTATTTCTATCTTTTCATTGACAATTGGAATTTATTTGTTTTGCAATCGAAGTAAATATGTTTATCATGCAGCAAATTCAGGCTATCCTCAAGACGAGTAGTCAAATTGAATATGATTGTAAATTAGTCCGGTTTAATTTGATTAAAAACTTTATACCAACGTTTATTTTAAAATAACAAACAAAAATAGATTAGAAAAAATGATCGTTAAATAGATTTGATTTTGATTTAAAGGTTTTTAAATCTATCCAAACGGCGTTAAAATAATTTTAATAATCAAAAATTTTCAAGTCATTTAGTTTTTTTTTATTTTTATAATTTATGTTTTAGTAAATAAATTAAAAAAAAAAAATTTCTAAATTACCAACAAATTAGCGATTGCTGCTTGAGCTGTGCACTCTTTTAGTAACTTTCGTTAGAATTTCAAAAATTTTAATATTTTTATGAGAATATTATGTCCCCAAAATGAAAAATCTGATCAACACAAACAAAAATCTTCTTAGCACAAAATTTTCTAAAAAATTAAAATTAATGTTTCCGCACAAAATTTTTGTGTTAAATACATAAAATGATAAAATTGAAAAATTTTGTTTTTAATTTTATTTGAATAAGATTTTTCATTGTGGGGAGTTTGGACACCCTATTTTTATATTAAATTTTTTTATGTTAGACATAAAATATAAATATTTTTAAGTAATTAATTAGGCAAATTCAAGTTTATGATCATTTTGAAATGATAATACTCAAAAATTATTCCTTAAAATCTTTTTTACGAGATAATTTTTGAGTATTTTTTGAGTAAAAAATTTATTGCAGAAGCATATTTTTATGTCTGCAAGTTTGTGCAAAAAATTTATGAATGCAGAAATATGCACAATACTTGGCTATGATTTAACATGTTATGCTACAAATGAAAAGATTTCTATATATAAAATTTTTCAATTAAAAAAATTTTTAAAAAACTTAAAAAAAACGTATTTTTGAGCATCATCATTAAATTTTGATCATAAACTTCAATATGCCATTAATTAAATGGTTTATTATCCTATTGATAAATTCCATAGTTAAGCAATTAATAGTCTAAAATTTCTTTCCCCCATAAGATATCTAGCATCAATCTTGTCTCTTAATTAGAATTTTTAAAATTCTTTTAAATCAATAAAATCCTAATGAATATATTCGATTCTGCGAATAAGAAAAGAAATTTAGAAAGTTTAATTAAAACTTACTTGTCGTTTCAAAATTAAGTCATGTGGCTGAAAGACAGAACAAAGTCTCATTTCCAATCGACCAAGGCTCTGTTTAAATTATATTTTATTTAATTTTAATTTTTTTTCTCGATTTATTTCTTACTCAAATATTAAATAATTACTTTTATTACAAAAATTATGATAGTATTATCTAGAATATTTATTTATTTTTTTATTATTTATTTCTTTTATTTGAAAAATGAAAATGAATACATAATCAAAAAATCTTAAAATTAATTAGAAATGTTTAAATTTTTAATTTGATTAGCTAAAAGGTTAAACAAACTGTATTTTACCGTCTAATTTAAACAACAATACAAAAATGAAAAAAAAATTGCTATTTTTTCTTATCAAATTGTTCATTTCTTTAGAAAATCAAATTAATAATTGTTCCTTTTCTATCCTAGCGGATAAAAGGGAGGTGCTCTACTCCTTTTCCAATACCTTTTAGCAACGGCTACGATCTGACAAAGAGGTTACTGCATCGAGTTGATAATCTTCACTGCAATTTTCAGAAAATCAAATTAACTTTTACAATTACTCTTAAATTTTTAGAGAATTTTCTAATATTTATACAAATTATATTTAAAAATTAAAAAAGACAACTTATAATTAGAATATAACATAGAGACAAAAACAGACTGCTCAGAAATCATTGATTTATTATTCAGTCAAAATTTAAATTTTGAACAAACAATCTTAATTTTTTTACTAAGTAAAGTTTATATGAAACTCCAGAATATTAGATTATTTGATGATTTTATTAGCGCATCAATCAAATTTATTCAAAAACTAAAAGCTCACTTTTCCAAGAAAATTCCAAAGTAATTCAGATAATTTTACAATTCATTTATCATTTAATTAGCTCTAGCTTCCTTTATTTTATTAATTAAAATTACATTATCTTAATTAATGATTATTAATTTAATTTTTTTTAAGGTCAAGAAAAATAAATACTTATGTTTTTAGTTTTTAATTTTGAAAAAATTCATTTAACTTGATAAAAATTAGATATTTGGATATCAGTTCATTTTATGTTTCATTTTAATTTATGTTGGATTTATTTTATTAAATATGAGCTGAGTTAATATGGACTTAAAAGCATTCAACTATGTTAGGTACCGTGTGTGACGGCCACTAGACCGTAAAAAGTTGATTTTGGCCCTTTTGATGGAAGCGAGGTAAATTTTTTGTATTCTAAATGACTTTTCTTATACTCATTTCCTTTCTTTAACAAATTTTCATATTGAAAATTGAAAATTTTTTAAATGTTTGTTTTCACACCCGGTCACCAAAACGGCCAACACAATTTTTTGGCGGTCTAGTGGCCTAAAAAATACTCACGGAACCCAACAATAGTTAAAAAGTACTTCGAATACGTAATGAACTTATAAATAAACCTTGCTAAGGCAATTTGATTAAAAATTATATTTTAATTTTAGTTTTTTTTTCAGATGTTATATATTCAAGTATTAAGACCATTAAAAAATCTTATATTGGATTTAGCGAAAAATTACTTAATTATAAAATTAAAGGATCTATCATTGAATTTTTAATTTTTAGAATTTCAGACTTTAATTTAAATTACTTATTTCATTTTAGTAATTATTTACTATTACTGTTCTTATTTTTTTCTTCTAAATTAAATCAAAAAATTATCGGATTAGAAATATAGCTTGGAAAATTCTAATTTCTTCCAAGATCAAAATAATAGACTAAATGAAAATATGATTTAATTTTAGAAGAATTCATATTTTTCATTCGAACTTTCTTAACGGGCTGGACCTAAATCTGTCTATATTTTTAAATTATAAAGCGGAAATTTATTGAGAAAAAAAACTTAAATCTTAAAATTCTAATTTTTTATTAAGGTATTGAATAGTTTTAAAAGATAAATAAAATTTCTTTTGATTATAAACAAGATAAAATCAACTTATTGTTTCTCTGATAAATAAAGAAAAGAAAATTTAGGTTGATGATTTTTTATTTTCAAAATTTAATAAAAAAATACACATGATAACTAATTTAGAAAAATTATTCAATAATTATAAAACACTTATCAGTCATTTTTTTTTAATTAAAAAAATTGAATTAAAAAATACCCTAAATTTTCGATTAAGCAGATAATTAATAATTTATTGTTAAATTAGGTTTTTTTATACGGTATGTGTTCTCATTATAGAGATTTTTAAGTGCAGGCTAATTGAAGCAGAAATTAATTATAAATTGAAAAATGCTAATTAGTTTTATTCAAAGCTAAATCAATTTATTCTGTCAAAAATGACATCATACACTTTTATTTATAATTTTCTGAATTCTTTTATTATTCTAGAATGTATTCTTTTTATTATTTACATTAGACTTTGGTCTATCAGCTAAGTAATTAAAAAATGCAAATTTAATTAAAACATATTCTAAAATTCATAAGAATAGAAAAAATATTCGTCTTTGATTTGTATAAGTCACTCATAACTTTAATCTTATTTTTCTAAATTTAAAAATAAGGAAAATTCTTTTTGAATAATGTCTAGTTTTCATTTTATCCTTAGAAAAGGTTGTCTAAAAATTGGTTTTATTTTTAATTATATTTTATTACTTAAATCTGAATTTCAATTTTAAGTTTTTTAATCTACTCAAAAAAAGATAAAAATTTCTGAAAAAAGCATTGATAAGAAAAAATAAAAGAGTTTATAATCAAAATTTATTTGAAATCAAGTTAGGTTATAAATTAGAGTCTGGAAAGAAAAAAATTGAAAAAATTAACGTTTTGAAATAGACTCACCATTTTTAAAATTTGATATTAGAGATCATTCTTTTAAATTTAATTTTTAGAAAAGATAAATTATTTTGGATATTAAAACGGACGAGAGGTTTTGACGCATAAAACAAAATATTAAAGCATAGAAAATTAAACCATAGCATAATAAATAAAAAGTTAAGAATTTTTTTTTGTTTAATTTTTATCGCATATTTTCTTTTATTAAAGCATAAAAATCTTTTCCGATTTACGCGAACGTTCCAAAGCGATTCGCTATTCAGTCTAAACGAGAGAAACAAATAGGTGTACTAGAAAGAAAATATATTTCATCAAAACTTTTCTATAAGAGCTCTAGTATCTGAATTGACTCAAGTTACTGATGTAACCATCATCTTAACCAAGTTGATCATGTTTATCTGGTCGTTATCAATTCAGAAGCTGTTGAACCAACAAAAAGAAGAGGTCGTTTACCTAAACGTAAGGATAATGTTGAACTTTTTAATACTGAAGAAATTTAATTAAAAAAAAGACGTGGTCAATCACCAAAGACCAAATCAGCTTTGAATATTGATTATATTATGTTTGCTTCATGCTATAGTTTTTTTTTTACTCTTAAGTTGTTTATTTTTATGCGAGACTTATTTTTATATGCTTTAATCACTAAATATTAATACGTTACTTAATTTTTTTTTGTTTATGCGTTAATAAATTTTTCTTATACTATAACTTCTCTTTTTTATGCGTCAAATACATTTTTCCTATTAAAACTAACACAAAGTTGATACTTAAAGATAGAAGATAAGAAATAGCTAAATATTTCTCAACTTTAGGATTCTTTTAATAAATTTCTCAAGACAAAATTATACATTCTTATTACCGTTTTCCCTCGTTTGATAATGATTAACCAAAAGCTAAGACACGCTTTTAGACCATGCACCAAAGTACATCTCGTCCTTGCTTTGACATTTTTAATTTAATTATGAACGAACGATAAAAAAAAGTATCCATGGATTTAAGTCAGAATAAAATTTTGAAATTTTTAATTAAATGCGTTATCAAGACTTAATTTTAAAACAAAAAAATAATTTATAAAAATCAATTTTCAAATATTTTTTTATTTATTTTTGGTACTGCAAAAAATTCACAAGTCATCCCGTAAATTAAATTTTTTCTAAACAAAATTTACAAAAAAAGGATAAAGTAAGAGTTAGTCTTCATCATTTAATTCAGTTCTGTTTTAAAATTTGAATTTTTAAGTTGTTTTTATTTAATTTATTCAAAAAAAAAAAACTTTAAAAAATAACTATAAATTAGAATTGAATTTTAGTTTTTTTATGCCAATTGAGATTGAAATTAAAAAATGTTTCGATTGAAGTCAGCTTAAATAAAAATAAGCATCTACATTAAGTAATCTTCTTTGAATAAATATCAAAATTTGAATCATAATGATGTAAGCGAACAGAATTTGCTGAACTTAAAAAATAAATAAGAATAAGAAGAATTAAAGAGATTTCATTCATGCAAAATAAAATTTAAGCTTGAAAAAATTATAGTCTTAAACAAACTTAATTTTCCTAATATCATAAACTGTTTCCTTAAACCAAAAGAGAAATAAATTATACTGCATATCATCTAAAACATAATATTTCCATTTAATTTATTAAACGGAAAGATATTTCTTGATAATTTTTAAGTAGAAAAAAAGTTTTGATATATTTTTTAGTCATATTTAGTTTTTTAACTTAAATAATTTTAGATCTTAATAATAAAATATAATGCTTTTTTTCAAATTCATTTTGTAAAATTAAAAAAAAAAAATTTGTTTGAAGGCATCATATTTTTCTTCAATCAGTTGACAGAGGTAGCTTCCATGTCTCAGATCGACTTGTTCTCAAGAACTATTCCAATCTTTTCATGATAAAATTTCCTCAATCGAAATAAGGCTTAAAAATAAAATCAGTTAGTTATTTTTTATGCCTTGAATTTTATCAAAATTATACAAACTTTAATTTAAACTATTTTAATTGACTGAAGAAAGGTTCAGTTTATTAATAACATTGTTCATTGTTTTAGTTATTTTTCAATTTTTTATCTACACAAGAAATAACTTATTTTATAATTTTTGTTTTTTCTTTATACAAAGCCAATAGATCAAAATTTTTAAATCAAATTTTTTTGTTTATTATCTTAATAAAAACTTGTACAAATTATTTTTTGAAAATCGATATATTTTTTTATCAAGTTAAATAAATTTTCCGTAATATCAATTAAATAATATTTGTTATTTTGTTTGTTTATTTATTTTTATTCGTTTTAATTTCCTTTTCAAAAAAAATTGTTTTGCTTTTTCTTTCAAATATTATGAGATTTTACTTCGATTTTTTTTGATTAGAATTAAGACAAATAGTTTTGGTAGACATCCTATCTCAATCCTAAATCTTCTAAAAACTAAATTAAAATTTGTCTAAGATAAAGCCATTTTTGAATATTTTAAAGACATTTAATTCAATAAGTAAGTCTAAGTTTTTAGTGAGGAAGAGAGTTAGAAAATAAATTGCTTTTTTCCCGTCTTTTATGACAATTTTCTGTTAATTCTATCATATCTGCTATTTATTCTAAATAGCTTGATAAATTTTCAAAATTTATAGCCTTTAAGAATTCATGTTTAAACGGATCTCAAAAGATTGTAAAAGGTTTTTTATTTGTTATAGGTAGTTAGATCATTAAGTTAGAACTTTTGATTTTTTCGAAACTATTTTCGGTCTTGTGAAAAAATAATGCCATCTATTAATTCCAACTTAAGAGAAATAAATCTTTCTACCTAATTAAAGAAATGAGAGAGAATTTGAGAAAAAATGAGATGATGTGAAATTTAAGCGTTTCTAAACAAAACAACTAAAAAAACACTTATCTACTGGAAAAAATAAAGAATATAATAGAAAAAAATAGGGAAAATAAGAAAATTATTTATAATGAATTTATTTGATCAAAAAAAAATTTAATTGTCTGTCTAGGACAAAAAAATGATTAATTTTGGTGATATTAAATTGCTTAAAACAAAATAATGCTTTTAGTTCAAGAAATTGATTAATATTGGGAAAAAGATTAGGAACCAATAAATTAAATTCTTTTTAATTTAGAATTGAATAAAAATATAAAAGGAACAAGTGAGATCTAAAGTGATTAACTCTTAGATCATGGTATTAATTTAATTCTCTTTATATAATACTTGAAATCAAGCATTTTCTATATTTAAAATTAAAAAAATTAAAAATTCTAAATTCTTCTTTTAAAAATTAAATTCACCTGTTTTATATTTAATTATGTGGTATTATGTGGTCAGATATTATTCTTTACTTTAGAAAACATAAACATATTATTTATTTTTAATTTTTCTATCTCTTAATTAAAAAATATTTAAAAACCTATTTTTGATAAAAACTTTTGGACATGTTCGCTTCAATTTGATCATTAACTTTAATTTGCCTTTGTGTATCTGAAATATGTTTATTAATTTAAAAATTTTTTCAGGAAATTATATAAATAAAGAGCTATTTTAAATTATTCTACAAGAAACAGCTTTCACGATTTATGTTTAAACAACGGGTATTCAATTTATTATTTTATTGAAATTGAAGTTATTTTTAAATTTTTGCTATTATTTTTTGTGGTTAATTAAACATAATACTGAGACCAAAATTTAAACAGCAATAGATAAATGACAAATCACAACTTAGACAATACTTAACAATACTTTCTTAAAGTAAAAAAATATGAGCGTTTCTTTTTCAAGAGAATCATTTTAAAAAAGAATTTGATCTCAAAATTTTTTAAATTATATTTGTATTTTAATGATTAATTATATTTATTATAGTTTTTTAATAAACATGACAGGTTAACAAGTTAAATATTTGTAGTCAGGCTTTGGCGGTTTACTAAGGTATGACAAGTTATTTTCTTTTTAAAATTTTTTTTTACCTTTGAGGAAATAAAGCCCAAAAACCGAGTAAGTATTTTGTAAAAAAATACTATAGCAAAAATAAAATTAAAAATGTATTTGAGACTTTTTTATTCAAAGATTTATAGGAAAATATTAGATAGAAAAAAAATGCCATATGATAAATAATATGATAAAAAAATAACACCCGTTATAAAAATGCTCTTTTTTGTAAAATTCTTTTTATCATCCTAAAAATGTAAATTCAATTCTTATCTTGATAAATATATAATTGTTTTTTGTCTTTTAAATCAGTAAATAAAATTGATATTTTTATTTATAATCAAATTACTTGTGAAGATTTTAAAAATATTGCTATAAAATTTACATTCCATAAAGCTATTAATTAGGTATGTAAAATACGATGATTAAATATTTTAATCATTTTAAACCAAAAGGGAAATCCAAGCAAAAATAATAATAAATAATAGCAAAAGTGGCAAACTATGGCTTTTTATTCATTTGATGTTGGTTAAAATTTCTCAAAATTTTAAGATATTTAATTTATTTTTTAAGAAAAAAAATTTCCTCCTTGAAAAAAATTCTAACTTTAAAGCAAAAAAGAATTAAATTAAATTAAAGATAAAATACTGAGGAAGATGAAATTTTTAAAGCTCTTCTATATATTTTTGATTTTAAGTATTAATTATATTTAGTCTTTGTCACTAAAATTCATATTCAACAAAAAAATTTCAATTAGATTTTTGCTAGTCAGTAATCTCTAAAAATTATTCAATGAAATTTAGTCTTATTATAATTTAAATTTTATATAAAGCTTGAGTTCATTTGCTTCAAACAAATTTTTTCGAGCTTTTTGGAGATCAATTTAAATTTTAATTCTTTTTAAAGCGGAAGAGAAATTATCGCTATTTCAATCTTTTGAAGCCAGTTAAAATTTATTTAATAGTTTAATGCATTTTAATGTTTCCTCAAGTATTTAATATAAAAGATAAAAATTTTGTTTAAAATTACTTTACATTACATAATGTTTTTATAAGGTAGGCAATATGATTATTGATCCATTTTTGATTTTTAAATTTGATATGAAATTATATCAATAATATTTTAATTTCACTTAGGTTATGAAATTTGAGAATTGACAGACATTAATATTGTTTATAGAATTAATTTAAGGAAATTGTTTAGGAAATCTTGAAATTGCGTAGCCATACAAGGCTAATTTGTCTCATTTCATTTAATTATAAAAATCAAAGATAAATTAAATAAAAATAATAAATAAAATTCATGAAAAATTTAATGAACGTCAATTAGACTGGAAATTATTTTTCTGATTTAACTTTAGAATTAAAAAATTTATTTATTTTTTCTGTAAAATAAAAATGAATTGATTCATTTTAGAAGAATGGGACAAAAAAGCAGCAGAATCGAAAATACAACATTTGAATCAGAAATTGTGACGACCAAAGAAAGTCTTGTGCTTGAAAATGGAGAAAATTCTGGCATTAATTTAAAAAAATCAGATGATTTTCAAAACAGTTATAAAAGAAATTTATCACTTAGAACCAATGAAAAAAAAGCTACCCAAGTCTTGAAAAAAAATGCCAGTGAAACTTTTTCCAGGGAATCGACTCATTATCGATGGAAAAAATCGAGCGCAGGTTCCGAAAAAAAAACAAATTACAATTTTGTTCCAACAAGAAAATCACTTTCAAATAATTTTTATGTTTTTCTAAGCAAGAATAATTCATACTTTAACAATATGAATCAAAATAGATCAGCTTCATACTACATACCAGAAACTGAAAGAAACGACTCCAATTCAGAATCAGATAATTATAACAATAGATCAAAAAGCATACCTGAAATAAGTGAATCAGCTATTTCTAAACTAGATATAAGCAAAATAGATAAATTTACTGAATTTGAAATAAAAACTATTAAACTAACTTATAAATTCATAAAAGATGATTTGAACAGTGTTGGAGTAATTGCTTTTATGAAGTATTTTCTTTTGAAAATAATTAAAATTTTTTTTTTTAATTTCTAACATTAAAAGAAGCTTCGAAACTTTGCCAGATATACAAAATAAATTTGATGATTTTAAATTTTTGCCAATTGATGAGCTTTCTAAAAGCCATGCTTTACGGTAATTAACTTTTAAAAAAAATAATTAATTAATTTTATTTTTTTTGTTTGCAGAACTCATTCTAAAAAAGTAATGAATATTATAGATCAATTTGTAGATGCACTGGAAAATGATCAATTAGACCAAATGAAAAAGAAGCTTTTTCATTTGGGAGAAAGACATCATATTTATAGAGCAAAAAAGGAATATTTTTCCGTAAGCGTTTTTAATTTAGTTTTACATAAAAAATAATTCAATCATATAATTACGGTTTTGAATGGTTTTAAATTTCTGAAAGATTTCTGTCATATTTGAATCAAATTAATTAGATTAATTTAATTCCTACATTAAAGAATCATCTGTTTTTAATAAATTTATAAATTTAAAATTAATAAATAAATTAAATCAAGATTATTGAATATCAATTTTTAAATGCAATTGAACCAATTATTAACAAAAATCTTCAAATAATTCAAAAAAATCAGCTTATGGAAGTCAATGAAGACTTCTCTTTAATTTTTGGTAAATGAAATTTTTAAATTTTATTTTCGTTCAAAGTAATTTTTGTCTATAGATGACCGGTTCTTCAACTCGAGCGAAGATGATCTGTATATAGAATCGTTTCTAAATAATGATGAATTAGGGCGTGCTTTCGATTTAGTCAAACAAGTTTGGCAAAAATTGTTTGAGATCATTCGGTTTTATATGGATTTAGGAATGGATTCATTCGAATCAAGGGTTAAATCATAAGATTCATTTTTGATTCAGATCCAAATTAAAACCTGTGTTTTATTTTAATATTTTTCTCTAAAAAAAATTTTTTTTATTAAATTTGTTGAATAAAATTTTAATTTAAAAAAGTTTTTTAATTATTTTTAAGAGAAAATGCATAAAAAAATTTCATAACTAATTTTAGAGCTAATATATTTCAATTTTTTTTAGTAATTTAAAAGTAATTGATCAAAAAATTTTTAGGTCTAAAGCTAGTTTTGAGTAAACTTTTAAAACTAAGCAAAATTACCAGTGGTTACCATGAAATTCCCATAATTAAACAATTAAATTACCATAAATACCAGTTGAGTCCCACAAGGCGTTTTTGATATTTATTTATTAATGATCTTTCAAATTTTGTGAAAAATAAATTTGAAAAATAAGCTGATGATAAAAATATTATTAATTTTTAAAGATGTAAAAGACAATATTTTGCTTGATATTGATCATATTTCAAGCTGGTCTCTTGATTTAAACATCAAAAAATTTCGGGACTACCCGGTTATGTTATCAGATGATAACATATTTTGTTATCAAACTGCTCACCTCCAGTTTTGTTATCATGCGGATAACAAAAAATGTTATCAAGGAAAAATGTTATCCGACATGATAACATAAAGTTTAATAAATTTTGAAACATTTGAAAAAGTAAAATTTTACTTTGACGTAAAATATTTGGAAGGCCTATGTGGCTTCGCACTCATAAAAAAAAACAATATTCATTTTTATAATTTTCAATTTTTTTTTAAGGATATTTTTTATAATAATTTTTGTAATGATAACTTAATTTTTAAAAAAAATTTTTAAAGTTTTTAGATAACATCTTTGCTTGATATTATTTTTTGTTATCCGCATGATAACAAAACCGGGTAGACCCAAAATTTCTTGTAATGCATATTGGTTCAAGAAACTCAAACTATGATTATACGATTTTTAATAAAAATAGAACTTAAATTATCTAAAACGACTCTCGAAATGAATTTAGGTATCTTTATTCAAAATGACCTTAAATGGACAACACAAATCCAAATCCTGCACAAACCGTGCAAACCGAATGCTAGGAATAGCACAAAGAAATCGTTGAATTAGAAAAAACTCAGAGAAGAGCAAAAAAGTTTTTAAAATTAACTGGCCTCAAAGTAAGAAGAATGAGGGGTGATTTAATTCAGATCAAAATAAAATCATAAATGGCTATAAAAGTGTTAAACTTATTAATGGAATGAATTTTCTCCCAATCAAGTATACAATTCAATTGTTTCTTTCCTCAATCATTTCTTGACAGATCGTGAGGTTAAAATTTGGAATAGCCTGTCTGATGAAATAGTTAATTCAAAAACAAAAAATGTTTTCAAAACTAAACAGAATAAATGACTTAAAACGAATTTTTTTCTATAGCCTGTAAAAGCTTAATCCGTTATGGATCGCAGTATTTTTTTTAATATTACTACTATCACGACTAAATTAATCGTTTTAAATAAAGAAGAATATGTTGTAAATTCCAATAATATTTGAATTCTCAAATTTATAATAAATTTTAAGAATTTTAAAAAAATTTCATAATAGAATTCGAAGATAATTAACTAATATTATTAATTTTTAACCACTAATTGAACACATAAGAATAAACACACAACTATCGTGTGTATGGTTCAGACTCGAGTGTATGGTGATTATGTATATCCATAAATATTTAAGTATTAAAACAAAAAAGTTTTAATAATGTAAATTTAAGATTAATGATGAAATTAAGACTAATTCTTTTAAACTTTAAAATTAATGATTTTATTAAAATCTTAAGAAAATTTTGTTTTTTTTTATCTTATGATAATTTTTTCTTATTTTTATAATCTTCTCATCATGAGATAATTAATATAAATTAAATTAATCACTATTCTTAAATTAATGAGAAAAACGAACAGTTTTTATCTGGACAGAAATACATTAACATTTTAATCTTTAAATAAATGTATAGGAATTCTAAAATTTTGAGTAAATTTTCTTGCTAAAAGAGAAGTTGATTTGTTCAATTTTTCATCAATAGAAAATTTATAGCTTTTGTGAACAATCTCATCAACTTCTCTAAGAATTTTACAGCACAATTCTCGTTTAGTATTAAAACAAAAATGACACGGCAATGTTCCATTTATCCAAAGCATTCTATGCAGTTCAGAGTCTTCCAACTTTATTTTCTCCAAATCAGGAAGCAAATCACATTCTTTTGCTAGTTCATCGATAAGTTTATTATAAGTGCCTCGCGGAAATTGGTTATTTCCTGCTTTGTCTCTTCTTAATTCATCTTGAGACATTTCTGCGTCAATAATATCACGCGATGGCAATTTTTTTGTTCCACAGAACAATTTAATTGCCCAATTGGCTTGCAACTCAAAACCAGCAAAGTAAAGACCATTGATTTCTCCGACCATGGCTAAATTATCCAAATCTGGATGAACAGTATATTTGTACATTAGAATTGGCATTTTGGATTTATTCGGATCAAATTTTAGAATTTTTAACACTTCCTCGTCAAAGTAGTCTAAGCAAAGTTTGTAGCCGGTACAAAAAATGACCGCATCAGCCAAAATTTTCAAACCATTTTCTAAAACCAGTCCATTTTTTTCAAAATATTTTATTTCAGATCTAATTGGCTTAATCAAGCCATTTTTTACATATGGATAATAGTTGTCTGTTACTGATTCACGAATCGGTTCATCATTATTTAACTCATAATACATGTCTGGATGGGCCAATTTTTTATTAGTTTGATGAGGGCATAAATTTTTGTATAAATTAACCTTGAATTCTTTTTCTTCCTCAGAAGTTTTTTTACTTAAAGTAATTTCTCGACCAAAAAATAAATCTATTGGAATAATTTGAAAATTTCCCGGTTCTTTTTCAAATTTTAGCAATCTTGGAAAGACTAGACATGGCCGTTTAAAAATATTTGTCACTGAAAAAGCATGACCAACTAAATGAGCTGAAATCTCAACTCCACTGTATGAATTTCCCACCACTACTATCTTTTTATTCTTCAGTTTTTCATCATATGACCGATAATCAGCACTGTGCATTATAATCCCAGAGAATTTATTTGAATTTTTTATCTTTGGCAAATTTGGCTTACAATGCAAACCATTTGAACATATCAAAAAATCAAAAACCTGACTATTTAGCTCACCAGTCAAATAGTTAGTCCAAGTAACCTTCCACTTTTTGTTTGGCAATTGCTTTACTGACTCAACATTTGTATTCAATCTGAACCTTTTGCTTAATTTGAAGTGTTTTATGTAAGATTTTAAGTACTTTAGCACTTCTTTCGCACTTGGTATAATATTGCTTTCTTTTGGCCATGCAAAATCAGAAAACATGACCGAATACTTGCTGACATTAGTGTGCATGTCATCCCAGATAGCAGTTCCAGCCGACCATAGACCTCCTGGTCTATCTTTTCGGTCAAAAATAACTGGTACCAAGCCATTCTCGAGTGCAGTCTTTGCTGAGACCAAACCTGCCGGTCCGGCTCCGATTATAGCCACTCTTTTCTTATCACTTTTGTTTGCAGTAACGTCAATATTAATCGTAACTCGATAAGTTTGCATTGTTGTGGAAAATTTTAAAATAAAAATTGAATTTTTACTCTTATAATAGTTCGATGTTTGTTTATTTGTGAATCAGAAAAGATATTGATCGCTCAAATTGACAACTTTGATTCAGATTTGATAAAATATTCAAGGAATTTAGCTCCATTAGTCGACATCTCTCGGAGAAATTTGTTTATTTAATTTTAGACAAAAATAAACTTGAAAATTTTATCTTTGTTGTCAAAATTTTCATTGCCTTTCATTATCAAAGATAAATAATCCTAAAATTTAAATATGGTCATAAATTATCCAAAATTATAGACAAATTTTATAAATTATTTTTTATTAGCACTGAGTATAGATTAATATTTCATTATGATACAATACAATTTTTATTTATTTATTTTTAAGACTATGAATAGACAGTTCAAAATTATGGAAAATAGTTAATAATAATTTCTGACATGTTATGAAATTAAGCAAGTTCTGTCCTAATTTTTCAACAAAATTGATTTTAATTTTGCATCTTAATTGGAATGAAATTTAAGTTGCTCTGTAAATTTGGAGTAAGAGATGTTCATTTGAAATTAGTATAAAAAGGAACAATAATTTAAAGATGAGCATATTTTTAAGATTTTAAAATTTTATTAGGAAAATGAAGAAAATGGCAAGAGCAAACATCTGGGACATTGATATAAAGCCAAACGATGGCATTAAGTTCATTTTATATCAGAAAAATGTGGCTAATGATACCGAAACTGAAATAATGGTGGATGTGAAAGAGAAATTAGAAGCTAAAAAACGAAGAAACGCTTTGGGAAATATTTGGAATTTTAAGACTTACAATACAATAAGAAACTAGTAAATTCTCATTATAAACGGGGTATAAATCAAAAGAGTATTACATTTTTTATATAGGAAATGAATTTTGAAATTTTTATTATTTAAATATTTGACTTTTTTTATTTAATCGAAAAAAATAAATTGTTATCTTTAAAATTATACATTATAAAAGAAATTAAACATTCGAGCTAAATCATTAATTTTAAAAAAAGCATCGGTACCATAAAAATGAAATTTTTCAATTACGTCAAAAAAAATTGGGTGAAAAAGTTCTCCGATCTACATTTAAATATATTTTTCTTATACTAAATATTGGAACTGAAAAAATTTTTTAAAACCTCGAAAGAAAATAAATGTAAACGTGGAAAAAGAATCAATATGCAATTTCTATTGAATTTTAATGGAAATTAAAAAAATTTATTTACATAAAATCGAAAAATTTTTAAAACTCCGAAACATTATAAAAGAAACAAAAAAAATTTAAATTTTTTAAAGGTCTTCATTCATTAAAAAAAACATTATTTTCTAATATATTGAAAAAAAATTAAAAAGCAATGCAACTTATAACAAATTAAAATAGAAAAAAAAATTTAAAAAAATCACTAGATTAAATAATATATAAGAGAAAATTTCCATGAAAAAATATTTAAAAAGATGGAAAAAAGAAAAATAGGATTAATAATTTTACTTCTGATAATTTTTCAGATAACCACAGCTTTACAAAAAAATAAGGGTAATAAAAAAATTTAATTTAATAATTTCTAAACTATAAAAATTAAAGAAAAAAAACCAACAATCAAAAAATTAAAACAGAAAATTTTAGAAAACAAAATAAAATTAAATGTTATTAATGAAACAACACAACCATACAATTGGACGTACCCTCTGAATAATTCAACATTTTATCCACCATTTACACCACCATACAATTGGTCTTATCCATTGAATGGTTCAACATTTCATCCACCA